>JAQIWF010000754.1:0-15866 GCA_034694965.1 Ceratozetes gracilis
ATCTCAGATTATCAGTCAATTAAAGAATAGATAAATTATTTCAATTCCAATCAATTATTCTTCAGATCAGTTGAATTATCTCTTCTTTTTTTAATTGATTTTAATCACAATTTTTCTCATCATTTCTTCGGGAGTTTATTAAACTCATATGTTTTCAATAATTTGAATAATAGTCTGGAAAACGCCATTTGCTTGTTAAATAATTTCAATTATGTAATATGTTCACCTTGTTCACAAAAAATTAAATAAGTCATAAAATTTTAGAAAAACTAAATTGATTAAATTAATTTCTGTTTATGTTTTATATTAATTTGAGAAATGAGCTTAAAATCAGAATTAGAATGAAATAAATTTGATTTCTCAAGAATTAGTTGGACAAGATCAATTTTTCATACAAATTCAACTCTGTGGGAAAATTCCAAAACATAAATGATTTGATTAAATATAAATGTTCTCCAATTTCTTGATAAATATATAATTAGATTGAATATGAAATTTAATATGACTTATACTTTCGATAATGTCTTTCAGGTCTTTATTTCAACCAAATTATCGAATGAAAAATCTGTCGTTTCATTAATTTTGAGGTTTGATTAGAATTAATATCAAATTACAGCTAATTTTTCAAGTTCATTCTCCAACAGAACTTGTTCAAATTTTTCACTATGAGTTTGGTATAGAAAATATGAATAACATAAAAGAATTTTAAAGTATTAACATATTTAATAAATTATTGAAAACATTTATCAGAAATATTCAGAATATATTGAATAAGAAAACGACAGAACTTTGTATTCAATTGAATGAAGAAAAAATATAAAATTAAATTCAATTATACTTTTGATTGAAGCAAATGAATGGATGATTTAACAATTATAGGTTACGTATGATATACCGGTGCTGTGCTATACAACCTTAGGATATCAATATAATGGCATACATTCGTCTATTATGTCTATTTTGTGAATTCCTTTTCCTCTAAATTTTGTCTACTATTCATAAAATTATGTATTTGTTGTTCAGTGCTGTCGAACCAATTCTGATCAGTTGAAAGACCAGTGAAAGCATATCCATAGCACAGACAGACCGACCATATATTTAATAATACGAAAAAATTGTTGAATCTGTTTAACAATTCTCTTCTTTTGGCTCTATTTTATTCAATAATTTCAATGAAAGAGCACTGATATAATTGAAAACTATTGTCAAGCAATCAATATGTATGTCTCGGCCATTGGTATTGCGGTCACAGACAAACAGATGCACTCAAACTCTGAACTAATATAACTCAAAACTAGACTTTTTAAAAATGTCAATCAAATTGATAGCAAATATAAATCAAAATTATCTAATGACTCGAATTTTAGCGAAATAGGTCTGTAAACTGAGGACAGGGATAATTTGAGTGAAATTCTGTCAGATTATCGCGCAAATGATATCGTGCGTACGTCCGATGCAATTGAGCCGATCGTCACATTAAACCTCTTAACTAAAGAGGACTTAATCTGCTTTCCATGTATTCAACAAAAGTATTTGTCGTAAGTCTCAAGAATAACAGTTCAATAATATCGACACAAATATTGTGAAATCTATAGTCCGGAGAAGAATAGATCCTTTTCTTTCTCTAAACAATTGGTCGGAAGAGTTGACCCTCTCTTTCAATAAGCCATTTGAGCCTTTAATGAGTCAAATGAATGGAGTGTTTGTTAGGTTTAAACTGTTCATAAAATTAGGTGAAACTCGTTATACAAACTCATTCATCCATTTTTACGCATCGGTTTCAGGGATCAGAGACAAAGTGGGTTCAAAGGGTTGTATTTGAATTTGTTCTCTCATTCATCTAAACGGCTATTTTGTGTCTCAATTGACAAAAAGAAGAGCATTCTTGCAATTAACAGATGAGTCACAAACAGATGTCCACTTTTCAAACCACATATAAATCATACTCATTTAAATCATCATGGCTATCTAATACATAGATGGCCAAAGTGAGAGAGGGTATGCCCAAGGTTAACTACTATAGGAGGTCTAAAATAGAGAAGTCGATGCTAAAAATTGTCTAAAATGTTTTTAATATTGAGTAAACATTTATACATCTTTTAGAACCCCCACTCGTTTTAGATCTTTATTTTCGGCTCAATGAGATATTTGACCAATTTTGATTCTGTGATTGTGTTACCCTGCTCTTTTAACGCCCCTGATTCGATTTATAACTTGCAATAATTAGAACATTAAGAAAAAAGTAAATTGTTGCAATTATCTCAATAAGTTGGTTATAAAATATAGCTAATTTATAGAGAAGATACATTGTAATTGCAACAAGGGGTAGCCATAGGGGAAGGTATTTGCGTATACCTACTGAGTTTGAAAATCCTAACATTACATCTATGGACAGGCACTAAGTCTGTCCAGATTTTAAAATGCTTTGTGAAATACCCCTTTGCCTGAAGTTAGAGTTGAATTGCTACCCCTGATTGCAACACTTTACTATATTTCTTATAAGTTACAACTTATAATCAAGGGAAAATAATCTATCGATAAATGTGCCTTGGTGTTATCCATAGGTTTAGGCCTCTCTTTAAAAGATTTAGAAAGTGCAAGCCTTGAACATAAGTAACCAGAATCATTTAAATCTATTTAATGGAAAATCTGTTGCTTTTGACTCTTTCATAGATTTTGGAGAACCTTTTCATTAAAAAAAAACCTTTACGTCTTAACTTTGAGCTTGATTAATTTCATACAACAAATTGAATGAAATATCAAACTGACAAAACACTATACTTTAATAGAGAAAACGATTTGATTTTAAAGAGAGCAAGAATTGTAGACACCAAGGTGGCATATCTATTGAATATAAAAAGAGGACTTACTCTGGAATCGGTTAAATTCAATTTAGTGGCCAAATAGTTGACTTCCAATGAGCTTAAATAGTGTGTATCACGAAATTTGTTCTCCAATTCTGTGATCTGGAAGGATGTGAAGGGTATTCGCGGCCCTCTGTTTATAGTCTTCACCCGCTTTTCAGGTGAATTGCTCGCACGCTCTTTGAGAATGCAAATAATTAAATGATCTAGTAAACTCTTAGTATCAATTGCTTACTTTTTACTTTTGGTGGTTTGTATCTAGTACATCTCAACCAATTATAGACAGCCCTCTCTTTATCGGCTTCTAAATTAGAATCTTCATTGATGTCAATCAAATGAACATTACTTTGTGGAGAGGGTAGGGAAGGGTTTTCACTAATTATATTATTCTTTGTGTCAAGTATTGAATCAATAGTGAAAGTCGACGAATGTTTTGCTGATGAAGTCGATGGAGGAGTGGATGTACTGATGAACTGCTTCTGGAAATTGCATTTTCTTTGATTATATTGACTCTGAATGTGATATGAATTAACATTTGATTGTATGAAAGTTCGAAGGAATGGTTGGTCTTAACATTGATAACATTGACTCGGAATTGATGTCTGACTCATAGGATTGGAGACAATATTATTATTATTATTTAAATAAGGATTTGTAAAGTTTGGCGAAAATCGGTTATATTGTAATCCGAATGCATTCATATTATACTCCATTCGTTAATTAAGTCAAATTACTTTTCACTCAAAACTCAGTAATTACACAGTTGTCCAGCAAATTGTGGAAATCTTAATAAACTCTTAGAGTCTAATCAATGAAAATAGTCTGAAGTGGTCACTGAAGAGGGGGACAACTTAAAAGTAAATGTGCATCAAATGAGACCAATTTGGATGTCATCAATTCAAGCTTACAGACCTCATGTGTGCACTCATTGGCTGCGCTCTATCTTCAATACACTCTAGTTTAAGACTCTCTCTCTCCCTCTCTCTCTCCCTCTCTCCTTCTCCCTCTCCCTGACATTTTCTCCTTTAGAGGAAATTTGATTCAATAAACTTTTATAATAAATATTATAATCTATTTCTAAACTGAAGCTATAATTGAAATTAGATGACATGCGGTTAAAATAATATTATTGGCACAAACTTCTGGTACAAATTAGATATGAAAACTGGATTTTTAAATTTGCAGCTAATTTCGTGAAATTAGGAGAAATGTTGGTTTTATTTAGACTTTCATTTATTGGTTATAATTTGAAAAACGGATGAATAATGAAATTGAAAATAGAAATGCGTTTAATGTGATTAAGAAATAAGTTTAATATTTTTATTGATACAATTGTCACGCATTTGGCACTAAATGTCAACTCATTTAACCTCATTTCAAATGACATTTGAAGTTAAAAAATGACTTTTAATATAAAAATATCCACAGAAAAAGTTGAATAATTTTATTAATTGAATGCCATTTATTGTGGCACAGCTTATAGAGCGTACCCTACCTTTCAATTCAGGTGCAGAGGAAGACCAAAATAAGGACACATTTGTTTGAATTGATATCTGAAACACAGTTCGATAGTTTTGATTCAAAACTTGGTATTCATTAGGAAATAATTGCAATGAATTTGAACTTCACTTTTGTGTTACAAAATTGTTATTCTCTTTGAATTTATGGCAATATTTTTGCCTTTCATTCAATTCACTGAAATATTTAATGATATTTATTGTCAATAAAATAGGGGGTAATTACGGTTAAAATGGTGTGAAAGTTACAAAAATAACACTTGTTTTCGATCCGATTTAGTTTTTTCTTACTTTTTATAAAAGGCTTATATTTAGAAAGTTTTTTGATTTTGCAGAGCATTTGTCTTTCAAATCTCCAATTAGTCTTTCAAAGAAAGAAGACTTAATTCGGGGGTAATTTTGCCACTTTTCAACTCATGAGAAAGATATAAATATCTTTGAATAAAATTCTGTAAAGTTAAGTAAATAACAATGAGCAAGGTCTTAAACATTATATTCAAATATTAGCTTCAATTTTGTTGAGCTGAATTAATTTAGATAAGCTTGCACTATTGCACGCAACCAATTCACCACTTATTAAAAACTAATTTATTTAAATAAGGTGGGAATCGTTTGGGGGCAACCAGGAGATTATTGGAATAGAAATGCACATAATTTCCCTTGAGAGCAATTCACCAAACAATAGGAAGCTGAAATTAATTTTCCATAAGTTCCTTGCTCATCAACTTTTGTTTCGCAAATAATTTATTTTTGCTCTTTTATTAAATAAAAGGTTTTGTCTCTGTTTTTCATAAAAGAGTCCAATTTTCTACAGAAGGTATTTATTTTTGTCCAAAAACTCTACTGAATAGCGATTTACAGAAAGATATTTCATTTTTTGTATTCTCTTCTCACGAATTACTTTAACCACAAAAAGTGTTTTTTCTCTTTTTTTCATTCAATATCTTTTGACTGAAAACTAGATAATAAGGAAATGCTTACTAAAACCCATCATTTGTTTTAAAAATAGTGTTTCAATGCTTTTCATAAAACATTAAATTCTGTGGACATCAGTGAAAAGCATTCAGATATTCACTATTTTATTGGATTTCAACCAAAAAATAATTTTTTTGTTCGAATAATATTTGTTTTAGAAATAAGAAAATTGTTTTTGTCTTTTGATATAACACTAGTAATAGCTCTGAAAGGGATACACAACCAGCAGAATATGGCACAGAATCGCATCTGGATAACAACTGTTACTACAAATAAGGTAAACATTCTATTAATTATATTCAGTGAAAGAGAGCATAAATTTTAAAAGGCTTACCTAGCAACTAAAAGTGAAATGTCATATTATATATCAGCAATATATCAGCAGAATTTGAAACCTGTTGTTAGCAAGATCAATTTCAATGGAATGTTTTAAATAGCAAAATATCTCCAAAAGTTGATTATATTGAGTGGCAAAAATGCCCCGAATCATCAAATTTCATAATTAGCAGCAATTAATTGCTGAAAATATTTCCACGAATAACATCAATAAAGCATTTCAATGAGTCCACACATAAATTGCAAATAACTCAGAACTAATGAGCTGAAACTGATTCAGTGATGCACCTTGCTCAAAGAAATCACCTCTAGAATGTGATTCATCATTATTTGCAAATAAATTATGCACTTATGAAATGACTGAATATATTTATTCAAAGATTATATAATTAAATAAAAATCAAGAATTAAAATCAAATTGAATTAAGAGATTTTCAGATGAAGGCCTTAAAGACTTCATGCATCTTAAATTGCAATGACCAAGATATAAATAAGAAGCTGTTAAACGATGAGCCTTTGCTACCACCTTGCTCATTCCTAAGCTGAGAACTAATTTGATTTCCTTAAACGCAGGAAAGTTGAGGGCATTTAACGCCTGAATTAGCGCTGAATTGGATATTTGCCAAAATTACTTGGATTTGACTTTAAAATTGTCGACTTTTGGAGCAATAAGTGCTAAACTGAATAATTATACGTAACTTAAAATCAAATTAATTTATTTATTCAAATGAAAGAAATAATAATTTATTTGAGATTTGAGCCAAAAGTTTAAGAAAACAAATAAATGTCTGAAATTAAAGTAATTTATTTAAGACTTTGATTAATAATTAATTAGTTTTGAGTGAATGAAAGAAAAATAAACTTAGAAAAAGAGTTTTAAGATTAAGTCTTCGATTTGAACCAATGTCTAAACGGAAATATCTCTTTAAAACTTCTCCTCTTTTGCCTTAGTTTTTGGGGAAACCACCTATTCTTGAAAGTGGATCTCTGGCGACGTTTATTATAGTCCCGTCTTTTGCTTTTCCCACCCTTTCCCGTATTCTTACGATTTATGACCAGATGAACGGGGGATTCAATCTTCTTGGGAACCACAAAATGATTATTTAATTTATTACGTAATAGGGATGTTGTGGTGAGGGTTAGAACCTGTGATCAACCAAATTGTTTAAACTAGGTCAATGTTTAGAGGATAGTTACTTTATTCGGGTGCAAAATAGCGACGGGTTGATCCCTGGACCCAGAAAGGCTTGGCTCAAATGATAATAAATGAGTTGGTGGTAGTGCTGAGCCCCGCACTTTGATGGGTAATTTTATTTGTAATGGAAAGTTTGATGTCTGACCCAATAGTGAGTGAATATGACCTAAGTTTGTGTTCATGAATAAGCTGTCAATGGCAGGTGGCATAATTGGTCTAGGGGCTAATAAGCCAAAGTCTTTCTTATTCTTTTTGCTTGTATTAGTTTTTTGCTTCAACATTGATTTAGGAGGTGGTCCGGGTAACTATGCAAATATTAAAATTAGTTCCATGATAATTTTAATTAACAAATTTTTAATTGTAAATGAGATAAACTTACCATGGTGTTTATTCTGATAGGTTTCACATAATTGAGTTTATCTCTAACTTGAGGCAAAGGAGTGGTCTGTGTTTGTGAGTAAACATTTTGCATATTCTGTCCCTTTTGTATATGAATTCCATTATTAAAGTGATTAATAGTCTTACGATTGCGAACAAAGTCTAAGCTTTTTATGTCCTCAACTTTTTTCGATTCGTCGCCAATAATCCCGAAAAGTGGCCGATCATTAGGAATATTAGCAAGTTGGTTTTGGACTTGAGGTTGCTCATTTATGTTTGAAACTGGTGCAAACACTTGATAACTAAAAAATGGTTGATCTGTAGGAATGGGCGCCTGGACTGTGGGGCCCATTTCTGCTATTGTAGGGTAATTCGGTGTCAATTGAGGCTCAGGATAGGCATCAAAAATGGGCTGAACTTTAGAACTGTTAGGACGGGGTTTACGGAAATTTCTGATATTCTCATAATTGACATTATTAGCATTTTTAGCAAGCTTATTTCCTTTATTGGTATATTTGTTGTTTTTCTTGTGTTGCTTTTGAATTGAATACTCTTTTGGATGTCTATTATTGCCATCGTTAGGGACGGCCTCATAGAAATATTCCTCATTATTATAAACGTGTGGAATAGTGGGGTTAATGACCGCATCATTAATGTTGGGATAAGAGTGGACTTCCTCTGAGACTAATGGCATCGAATATGGATTACTGCCGGAACCATAAGTATCTGCAGAAATAGTGGGAACGGCTTTCATATCATTGTTTACTTGATTTTGAAAGTTTTGAACATAATTTTCATTTGTGTTGTCGTTTGGGTAAACACTAAAAGCGTTATTATAGTTAACGTAATTATTATAGATTCTGGGCTTTTGATAATAGCCCTGATTATTGCCCAATTGATCGACAGATGTGAGGGGTCGCCAATAGTTCTCTGTGTCGATAGGAGGGGCCTGAAAGTTGTCGGTCGTGAAGCTGTCGTCAGTGAATGTCTTTTCTGGAGTATTCACTTCTGTTGACTTTTCCGCTGTTGGTATCAACTCTTCTGGAGTTGAAACTTCTTGAGTCGCATCTCCTGAGGTGTTTCCCTCAGTTATTGACGGTTCTGACGGCTGTTCATATGTAAGGATGTTTGGATCATATGTTGGGTTTACCGTCGGATCAGATATTTGTTGCGGTGTCAGGACTGAAGTGTCATATGGTTTATGTTCTTCACTGACTTGACTTTCACCAGAAGTGATGCCATTATTTTTATTATAATAATATTTGCGGTAATCGTCTGCATTCATAAGGACCGTATCCTTACTCTTCGGGTAATTGCCTATAAAATGATAGAAAACTTGATTAAAACTGTCTAAGAATTCCTGGTTTCAAGAATAGCGTATCAAATATTAAAACAACAAATATATCCTTTCGTTGAATAAACAGAGAAATTCAGGTCTTTTTGAGGAATTTTGCGCTAAAATAATACAAAAATCTATTTAAAGAAGTCATCTGATGCTAAGAGTTTGTGTTTAAGTGGAACTAATTCTTATGTTTGTATAATATGATTATCTTTTGCTACCATTTCTTAAAATAACATACTTTGAGGTGATTTGACTCGTTTGCCATACAGTGCCTCATAATTCTTGTTAATATTCTTCATATTTTTATTGTATTTTCTGAAGTCAGCTTTGGTTACATCTCCAGCGCTGTGCTCTTTGATGTGCTCTTTGCTGCCATTGATGTGCTTTTTATAGCCGGTGTCCACTTTACGGCCCCGATCCACGAACTCAGTCTCTGTTATAATTTTATAGCCCCTCTCTTTCCATCCCTTGTATTTATGGGCGTTATCTTTATGTTTGTATTTGCGGTCGTGTTCTGACATCAAACAAATGATTGCATTCATTAAAAATTTATATTAAATATCAGCTTAAGTTTCACTTCAGCCACGATTTATGTTCTTTGAAGATCATGGTCATTATATGGGAGAGCCAGTGCTTAATTTAATTAACTAAGGGGAGGGTCAACAAACTTTTCTCAACTTAATACTTACGAGAATTGAAAAGTCGAGCAAAAATTAATGAGCTCTTCGGGGAGTTTATCTAAATGATTGTCATTAAATGAGCAGGGGCTTATGTATTATTGCAATGTTGGTGATTCGATGAGTTAAGTATCAATTTTTGATTACCTGGGAATATAGTGTCGAATGTGTTTGCATTTGTTACGTGATTTCTATCACTATTTGCGAATTCGTGAACTTCTCCTGCATTGAGGCTTCCGTTTGGAGTATTAGTGTCTTCCGGTGCCATAATTGTGTCGGTCATTGAACCAGACGTGTGCTGATCGTCATTAGTAATATGTTTGTCGCTCTTATCGATACCTAATTTGTCCTTATTGTAAGCCGAGTCCAAAATATGTTCTAACAAACAATATATTAATCATTTACTTGTCATTAAATTTTGCCTCATTTTTAATCTAATGATCTTATCCTTGAAATTAACCGATTTTATCACTTCATAATCATTTGCTAATTGTGTCACTTTTCACCATTAATATGATCTTTCAAATCATCAAATGATACATACATTCAATGTGTTTGTTAATTGTCTTTCATATTCTAATGAGGTTTTCATCGAGTTATGTATGGATTACTTCTCACACGAGTTTCTCCTCAAACCTATTAAACTATTTCTTATGCAGTGTTTTCGTGATTTACAGTCATTTGCGGTAAAAATTTGGTTAAATTATGAATTATTTGGAAACCTATTAAAAGCTAATCTATTACTTTAAATGTATTCTAATATATAATTCTGGAGTATTTCAAACCTTTCAGACAGACATCTATTCACTCCATATAATAGTCTATTAATATGTTTGTTAGCAATAGAGAAGAGTTATTATCGATTCACATCGAGATATACTTTGAAAAGATTAAAACTCAGTAAAAATGAGAAAATTATTAAAAACTTATGAGAAGTTCAAACTTGAGTGGAATAAACATGAAATACAAGTCTAGGATCTGACGGCTGTTTAAAGATTAATTAGGAGATGGGATCCCATTATGTAATGAGAAATTTAATGGTTTAATTTAAAGCCCTGTAATACTAATCGATTGCTCAGCACTTGACTCAAATCAAATGTAAATTAACAGATTATATATACAATTATTAACTCAGCCATCAGTATATGTCTCAAATAATTAGGTTTTTATGCAAATCATTGCCAAAATGCCAAAAATGTTGCAATAAATGGGAAAACTTAAACTTGAAACCAGTGGTGAATAACTGTCTGAATACTTCCCTTCCCTTCAGTGTATTGAATGAAAAATAATAAAACTCGTCATAAAAAAGCACTTATTTTTGTTGAGCACTACTTCTTTGACTACAAACCTCTTTCGAAGAATTCAATTATTGTTCTCTCCTTAAGAGCCCTTTCATTATTGGCTCTCCTGTCATGACTGTCCACTTTTTTCATCTTGTTTGCACTGACTCCTTCCCTGGCATGTGAGCCTTTCTCTCTGTCGTATTTATTCCTCTTATAGTCGACTCCTTTAGCATTTCCTTTAAGGCCTGATTGACTTTCCCCTCTCAATAGATTGGATGCAGAAGTCATCAAATATTCTGTTCCGTTATTATTGGTATCTGTAGTGACAGTGTATTCATTGCTCGATTCGCTAACAGACAAGTCATCAGATTTATTGTCATTCAAGTCGTTGTCGTCATCCAAGACTTCTTCCGTAACATTAGATTCGCCTTAAATTTGAACAAATGATGCGATCATTAGTAGGAAATCCTCTCAAATGTGATTAATTTAATTTAATCGAAGAACAAATTCATTAAAACAAATCCTATTAGTAAATCATTAGGCTTTAGTCAGCCTAACATAGCATTTAATGAGTTTGTTGCTTGATCATCTCTTTATGAGCCTCAATTTTAGTTACCCTCCTCTGGAGATCGATAAACAGTGACTCTATAGCCGAAACTCTTTTTGATAAGTCCGTCGTCGTCGTAATCATTGTGAGTATAACTGTTGTTATTATCTGTATTAATGTCATCCATTTGGTTACTAAACGTGTAATTATCGGGTGGTTTAACGTAGGTTTCACTGATTTCAGTGCTGGACATGTCCTCATCAGAACGCCTATACTCCTCCTCGACTTCGTCTGGAGAATAGACGTCATCGTAAGGGCCGGGAGGATAATAGCGAGCGTAAGGACCTATGTGTAGACAAATAGACCAATTTGTTAGGAATGACAGTCGAAACAAATTTTAATTTATTTTCCTATTTTTGAATTTAAAGGAATTTTATGAGAATATTCTGTTCTCAGACTTTCTGAAGACTTTCAGATGAACTAAACTTTCAACACAATGACAGCAATAAATCACTGGAAGGGGAGCTTTGGTCGCAATAAATTCAATGAACTTTTGTTGAATATTTAAAGCGATTTTTTCACTACTGATTCATCACTTGTTCTTTTGGACAGACTATCAATCATTTGGTCTAATGTTCTATACTTTGCTTGTTATCACAGTTAGCTCTTGACATCAAAATTGCTTAAAGTATTGTAATTAACATTAATTGGAAATAAGCCCTAATTTTGTAACAGTTGGGGACTTAACAGCACTTCATTAATATTCTAAATGACTAAAGAGAGTAATTTGTAGCTTATCTTTTACTAGATCAAATGTTATACTTCAAATAGTTAACTTTTATTAAACTTTGAGACCGATAATAGCAATTGAAAGTACCTTTTGTTTTGTTGACCATAATATCAAATTTGAGTTTTCGCGACATTTCTTTGTATTTGTCAGACATTTTCCTTCCAATTGGGTTCAGTCTATTGACTGATCTTAAGACAGACGCCAAGTGTTCCATCATTTCTTGAAACTTCATCATCTTATTAGGAAGGGTTGGTTTGATTGGGTACTTCTTAGGTTTCTTGTAAAAGTGGGGATCAACTGGCTTGTATTCAAATTTTGGTGCCTCTTCTTCATGATTATTGAGCTGATCTTTGAAAAGATCAGGGTTAGGTATCTTTTTATATTTCATGTCCTCTTCATGTAATTTCAATTGATTCAAATAGTGTTTGTGAACACCCATTGTCTCATCCGATGGTATATAATGTTGGTCTTCCCCTGTCATGAGTGGAGTTTCTTCATCACCTAATTGTGGGTCTGAAGAGTATTTATAATTAATTAAATATAAAATATTGTTTAAGTAATTGTTTACGTAATATGCTTTCCAATTGCAAGCCATGAGCGGAGGGATCTTCATACTCTAAATTGGGTAATTTTTCCAGGAAGTCATTTTTATCATTCATATTATCGAAGACCTTCTTTCTATAACCAAATAAATTTTTCTTAGATATTGATTCAATCAATTGGTCATCAATTCTTCGTTCACTGATGTCTTCTGTAGGCAATGGTGTCATTTTATCCTGGTCACTATCATCTTTTTGTGTTGTATTCATTTTATTATTTAGAGGGATATCTTTGAATCTATTGAAATCATTATTATTTGATAACCTGGGTTTCAAAAAAGGTCTAGGTCGGGATGGAAATAGCAATAAACTTGATATTGTACTTCGGATTTCTGTAATTAAATTGGATTTTGTTTGATTCACTCTTTTAATCGCGAAATCATTTGTCTTATTAAAAGCCAATTTTGTTTTCACTAAATTGCTTTCACTTGTATTTAACTCTTTTGTTAAATTATTCTTTAAATTCATTCGAGATTTCATTATATCTGAAAAAACTGCAAATAAATAAATAATTAATTTGATTGAAAATGAATGAGCAAGATTACATTGATTTTTAAGTGCTGGCTTATACACTGAAAGGAAGCTATCGATTGACACTTTCGGTGGAGTCCTCGAAATTCTGGTCCCAAAACTAGGATTTGAATGACCAAAGCGTTGTCTAATTGCTTGTCTTCTAAGCTCTTGTGGACTCATTTTAGGCCTTTGTGTCAAACCCTGTGTGGTTTGAATTGATCTAAATGTGGTCATTGTAGGCATAATTTCACCCGATCTTCGCTGAGGTTCAGTTGAGGACACAATTGTGGCGGTAGTTGTGATCTGAGTTAATAACCATTAGTTTCACTCATTAATCAAAGTTTACTCACAATTTTAGTGGGATTTGTGGGAACCGTATGTTTAAGGATTGGAACAGAAGTTGCATTAATTTTGACATCAATTAAAGGAAGAGTCACTTCATTTGTGATGGATTCTAATGTCGGGGAAATATCTGTGGGATGTCTTTCTGTTGTAAGGGTAAGACTACTCGGAGTTATTACACCATTCAATGCATTAACTTTTGTTTCATAAAAGTTTTGTTGATTTCTGTTCACAACTTTGTAATTATTGGGCGGATATGATATGGACGACGAAAACCCATTTATTACAGTTATGTCACCATTTGTTGTAGATTTTCCTAAGAGTTAAAACAATTCAATCATATAACCCAATAATTAGCGGCAATTTTTTAAAATGTCAGATTATAGCATTGTACTAGGTAATTACAATAACTCAATGATGTAACCATAAAGGAAGAAACTTAGAAAAGTAAACTTGATCTATTTCTAAGCATATTTTCCATAAGCAATATTTGAATAAGTAGGAATCTCGAAATAATGCTGATTGATATCGAAAATTACAATTAAAGTTTTCAATGTGCTAAGTCAATTAAAAATTCAAATAAAATATTGACATGTTCATTTATTGTTTTTTTACATGAGATATACTCAAATGTGAATCTTAATCTTTTATTACTCTATCACAATCTCTCTCATAATGCTAATGTAATGTGACTTTTAATTGTAATTTAAGGTACCAATCACCATTATTTCGGAATCTCTACTTATCTCTTTATTCATTTTAGAGTCTTAGCTTGATGCTTATCTCCAAATGGAGTTCGAGGGACAAGTAAGTAAAATATGGAAAATTCTAATGAATCAAGTAACATTCTGGCCAATCAATGAATGGATTTCACTGGCAAGAAATAAGCTAGTCAAAAAAGTTTTCTAACAATAATTATTTTTAAAAAAAGCTCTATAACAATTAAAAGAGCTTGCATATTCATAATTTAAAGAAATGTGAATCAGACCAAAAAGACCCTCGAGGCAAAAATAACTATTCCTATCACTTCGTTTTACAAAAATTTTAACATTATTTCTATAAATAGATACTATCAAGTATTGACTAGATAATTCACCATTTATCCACCCCTGATATCTCTCTGAATTGATTGTGATTAGCCAATTATATTTAAATGGTGAAAAAAAGGTCACTTACTTTCTTTAAGATGAGGCGACAATTTTATGGCATTACTGGACAACTGAAGGCTTAGGGGAATGGATGGCACGATATCTACCGACCATTTGGTCGGGATATATAAAAAGTCATTTAACTTAACTGCGATGGACTCCGAAGTATTGGTCTTATCATTATTTGAGTCATTTTCTGCCTCCGATGCCGAAGACCACAACTGTTTGAGGACAGTCGAGGGCCGGGAAACTGTTCTTAAGGTTGAGTTTAAATCAATTTTATCAGTTTGTGATCTACTAATTGATTCTCTATTATAATCAGAATTATTGGCAATATATGAGTCAAAGAAGTTTTTGAATGAATTTCGTTCCGCTTTGGTTGTGATGATTGAGATTATTATCACAAAACTCCAAACCCAGCGATAGTCACAACATTTCTGTGAAATAATGTATGAAATTAATTACAAATTTATAACCAATTGATTGAAAAAGTAATCAATTAATTAATTTATTGTTCAATCGATTCAATGGATTACTTTTTCCACTCTTTTCTACAATATTTTCAATTATTAAGAAGAGTTCAGTGACTTAAGAGATATTTCCAATAAAAATGGACTTTCTTTGCTGTTCTATAATTTTGAAGAGTAATAACACTTTAATTATAGTTCATTTTAAATCGGAGTGATTTTCATTCAAAAGTAAATTATTTAGTGTTAAATTCATTTTCATAATTTATTTAGTTAGCCAGGAGCTTTAAAAATATCAGCAATTCCTCATGAATATAATTATAAGTTAAAACATTTTATGTAAAACACCTAGTAAGTACAATCTGAATAGCTTTAAATAATCTATATGACCTAGGGCAGTACTAACTTAATGTCATACAGTTAACAATTAGACAGATAAAAAGGACTATTTTGTAATATTTGAATTAATAATTAATAGCTAAGAATAAATTTAATCTTATTAAGTAGAGGTGGCCATAGGGAGGATATTGACGAAATACCCCCCTCTGAGGTCTGAGATTTACCCTGAGGTTTTAAAAATTCTAACATTACGTCTATGGACAAGGTCTAGGTCTTTCGACGTCTTAAAATCCCAGGGGAGGGTATTTTTTCAAAACCCCCCTCTAAACTTTGAGTTAGATGGCCACTCCTGTTATTAAGTGTTCACAATTGAAAATAATCTATCACAATTCTATGACATTAATTTCAAAATAAAAAGTTTGAACTTTAAATGTTATTCAATAATTTCTTAGTTAGTATTTATCGATATTTAGTATCTACAGTCAAGGCTCGAAGGTTTCCCCCCCGAAGGTTTCCCTAATTCGATTCTTTCCCCCAAAAGTCAAAACCCAAAA
>JAQIWF010000755.1:0-15863 GCA_034694965.1 Ceratozetes gracilis
AGTGACTTATAATCTTAAAGATTGGAGGACAGGATCGAGAGAAGGACACGATCGAGAGGGACCCCATGAAGAGTTGACTGTATTACACTGAATTTGCATTAAAGGTCTCCTAAACCTCAAGCGATTTGAGTGCCAAATGTTTTATATCCCTAAACATTGTTTTATGGGATGATATTCTGGGATCACATGTCTTGATAACTGTGAAAGTGATAGAAAGTGTTATTTAGAAATCAAAAGTGAATAATACTCTTATGTCTCGCTTATCAGAAATTGGAAAATACTATAAAATAGTCTTAAAAGACCTTCAAAACAGTGAGACCTTCAAAAGAGACAAAACATTTCATAGGAAGTGCTATAAATTGGCAAAAAATCTAGTAAATAAATAGGATAAACCTGGTGAAAAGCTATCAATATTGAGTAAATTGAGCAATGTAAATGTGTGCTCCAATTAATGATTTAGAGTTGAAGTTTGGCTAAAAATTGTGATGAAATATGAGTGAGAATTGACTGTATTTGTGACGCATAGATGACGTACTCAATGAATGACAGCTATTTTGAAACATCAGGTGATCTCTGAGTTAGGCTTTTGGGCGACGAAAACAAATACAAAACTCATATAAATTCAACTCTTTTTGCAATAATTGTCTCAATATATGACTTAATGTTGAGATTTATGTCAAATAATGTTCCGATGATTCAAACGAAAGACAATAATTTGTGAATAGTTTTGTCGAAATGCGGTCATCAATGAAATACTTGCCTTCAGTTTCGACATTGAATTCAATTAAATATTTCCGACAATTGATTAATAATTCGCTGCAGAAAATCAATTCAATAGATGTGAACCCATTTGTGGACAAATACTCCGCTAATAATAGTGAAGACCTTAAGATAAATGTGAATAAAAAGACAGAAACAGTCAAATCGATTGACCGACCAATTAATCAGAAGATCATTGAATTGTCTCAGAAGTCGAATAAGGATTTGATAGAAAACAAGGCTCTCATCGAAGAGGAAAACAAATTATTTGAAAGCGCTTTAAATGAATGGATTGAATCCAAGAATCCTTTGAATGCCAGAAATGAAGGGACGGATGCGTTGCCTTTGATTCCAAAGCCAAAGTCTTCTGCCATTACCTCTGATATGATGCCATCAGTTGTGTCTAAACCTAATGTCGAACTTCGAGCCAAACAGTTATTGCAATCGATGTCTCGATTTGATACCGTTATGAACACAAAAAGACGTTTACAAGAATTCAGTAAACTTTTGGTCTCTAATCCGGAAGCGATTGGTTTTGCTGTCAAACAGAATGCCATTCAGAGAGTCTTAAGACTCCATCAGTGGTCAAAGGATCAGATAATTCGTCAGAATTCTAATCAAGTTTTAGCTCTTTTGGGATATAGTAGTCCTCCAAAAGGCGCGGGAATTCGTATCCTCAGTATTGATGGCGGAGGTATTGATTGATATATTTGTGAATTGGTTCTAAATTTTGCCCATTTTGTCCATTTAGGTACGCGTGGAGTTCTAGTCATTGAAATACTTAGAGAATTGGAGCGACAGAGCGGTAAACCAATTCACCAAATGTTTGATCTGATTTGTGGCGTATCCACCGGTGCTATAATTGGAATGCTTTTGGGAGCTCTTCAGGTATCGATAGACGATTGCGAAGAATATTATCACAAATTCAGTTCCAATCTATTTGTGAGCGATTTTTTCCGAGGAGCGGGTCGTCTCATTTGGTCGCATTCATACTATGACACCAATCGATGGGAAAAGATTCTTAAAGACACTTATAGTGAGACTAATCTCATAGAAACCAAACAAAGTGATGAAACACCGAATGTGTTGGCAATCAGTGCTCTTATGAATAAACCCTCTCTTCAGGCGTTTTTGTTTAGAAACTATGAACTTCCCACTCATACCAAGTCTTTGAGTCAATATGAGGGCAGTTCTAACTATAAGATATGGGAAGCGGTTAGAGCTTCGGCTGCAGCTCCGGGTTATTTTGAAGAGTTCCATAAAGACCAGTTAGTCCACCAAGATGGGGGTATTCTCATCAATAACCCGACAGCCATTGCCATACATGAGGCCAAACTCTTGTGGCCCAACGAACGCATTCAATGTGTGTTGTCTTTAGGGAGTGGGCGGTATATTCCTCCTCACAGTTTGAAGGGGGAGACACCCGCCGTCTCCACCAGTTTGAAGACTAAAATAATAAAACTTATAGACAGCGCCACCGATACTGAAATGGTTCACAGATTGTTGAAAGACCTGATGCCTACAAATACTTACTTTAGAATCAATCCCTTTCTCACCGAAAGTGGAACTCTTGATGAGAACAGACCCGAAAAGTTAAGTCAAATGAAAAGCGACGCCAAAAGGTATTTAAGGAAAAATGAAATACAATTTAATGAAGCGGTCAAACAGTTGACTCAAAAACGACAGCTCTCACAGAGACTCGACGATTGGCTCCGACTTCAGTACAATCTTCGAGTTTAACCACATTTTAATATAAGTTTAGACGACATTCGAGAATAGGATTTTGAATCACTTATTCATTAAATATTGTTTTGTTATTCATTAAAGCATTTAAATAAAATTATTTAATAGATTACTCGAGTTATCAAATTCCTTACTTAATTACAATGATCAGGGTCAACTAATCACTAAAGCCATTAAAGGTGAACCAGGCATTCTTGGCAGCCCTTCTCAGTGTGAGCCCATTGTTGGCATAAATTAAAATCAATTTTTATGAATTCAATGATTTATTTGATTTGATATATAATTACATTAAATTTGTAAATAAGGGGTTAAATAACAAATGAGTTTCTGAATGAAACGTTGCGTTGATTATAGTTTAGTCGTCCCTTAATTTGATTAATATTTTTTAATACCCTTTCGATCGAACATTTGTTAAATTGTTTAACATTTGGAATGACTTTTAATTGGATTAATTCAAAGACAATTCGATAAAATGAATTATCAATGACTTAATATAAGACATTTTATACAATTCGGGAGAAATTATTGCAAAAGCAATCAAATTAGTAATACTTTTATGAAAAAGAGAAGCAATTCCTTAAGAAATTGTTTTTAAATACATTTTAAACTAATGAAGAATAAGTGGTAAACAAAATAAAGAGAAAATTCTGTTAAACGAAAAATTCAAGAATTAATGAAAACGAAATAATGACAAGAATTTAATTCTACAGAAATTAGTGAATAATTCAATAGCCTATCGCCTGTTGGACTCCATTAATCGATTTGGATTTGATGACCCCGTCTTCGGTGACGGTAACCGTTTCCTGTCCGTTCTCGAACACTCTGCACAACAAAAGCAAAATTACCAAAACATCTAATTATCACATATTATAGTCTTATGCAAAATGACGTCAACTTTTAACGCCTTATAATTAAATAATACAAATAAAAAGTGGATAATATTGTGCGCTATTCCTTGAGTTAGCTCTCGACTCAGTCTATTTGACCCTTCGTTGAGAACCACCCAAAGTCAAGGTCTGTGAACACTAAGACGGAGAGAATGAAAAGATGCCTTACTTTCTGGTTTCGACTCTTTTTCCGTTTATTATTTTGGAGGAAGTGGTCGTTCGCTTCACATTAGGTCTGTTTCCGAGATCATTAAAGGCGCCGGAGCTGAACGTTGTGAAAGAAGAGACGCCGTCCCCCCAGAGTGGGTCTGCGAAGTCAGCCAAAGGATCCGCATTGAAAGCACTGAACTGTGCGAACGGATTGTAAAACATTTGTCGATTCAATGAATTGTTTTGATTTTGATTTGAAGTCGGATTTCGGCCAAAAATATCGGCGAACGGATCGCTTCCGAAGAAGTCGCGGAAAACCTCCTCTGGATCTCGAAACGTAAAGAAAGCACTGAAAGGATTGGCACCGAACCCATTAAACATGTCTTGTGGATTGTGGTAATGATGATGATGTCCCGAACCGCCATTTATTAGGCCTTCCTTTCCGTATTTGTCATATATTTTACGTTTTTTCTCTTCAATAAAATTAAGGAAAAAAAAGTCAAAAACTGAAAATAATATACAAATATAGGACTTATAGAATAGACTGAATAAAAGGGACAAACCATCGGAAAGCACTTCATATGCTTCAGAAATCCCCTTGAATTTGAGTTCCGCCTCCTCTTTGATGGTCGGGTTTTTGTCGGGATGCCATTTAAGGGCAAGTTTTCGGTATCTATTCATAACATATAAAGCTATCAATAATTGCATTTCAATTCTTGGAATCAATTCTTACGCTTTTTTTATTTCAATAGTCGACGCATTTCGTGGGATTTCCAGCACTTTGTAGTAATCAACCATTTTTTGGATCCGTTTAATAGATAATTAGTGCAAAACCTCTTTTACTGAAGATATCACAGAATATTTAGGCAAACGATCCGTCCGTTCGGATCCAATGAGTGGTGATATGAGTTGAGGTCAAACTCGACTCAAAGGACAAACTTTGACTTGAATTGAGTGTCGAGTAAATATCAAACGAAATGAGGGCACAAATCGACGGTTGACTTCAAATCAATAACAATCGATATCCTATTCGTGAGTATTGACTGCAAAACACAACAAATCAAACAATTATTCAACGATTCAATCGATTTAAAGATAAGTCTTAAAAATCAAACAAATGGGTAGACGTAGTGCTAAGACGTCATATGAGTGGCAAAAGGGCTCAAAACTGAGGCAAATGTCTTACTTTTGTGCCCTTTTAGTCAAGTTTTGCAAACAACTGTTAAAATGGCTATTCTTTAGTCAATTATTACAGCAATAAAATGCTAATTAAAATACAGTTATTTTAGATACCAATTATGGAAACAATGATTCAGACTCTCGACAATTATCTGGAGATGTCTTACTTTGATGGCAGTAGTCTTGCAGAAGAGGACAAACAGATCTGCTGTGAAACGATTGGACTTTTGTTGTGATCACAAAAGTGTAGACGTTTTGCAGACCAGACTATTGACTGAATTAGAGTACGTCTAATGTAGAGGTACTCACTTTGGAACCAATTGGGAGGCGCTTATGAGGGAGTGCTCTGTCAGTGCTCTTCTCTGTGCACACACTGTCACCCACTTCGAGGTAAGTGAACCCACCTTTTAATTCATCCAATTATTGCTCGGATGAATCAATTCTTTTATTACAGGAACACATTTCAATGAAAGATAAGATTTCAAATGTATTTCACTATTTGTTTGCAATTTATTTACTAAACATTAAAAAAATCTAAATTCAGAGTAACTTAGTTTCAGTCAAATTGTTATCTAAAACACGAATTGCATATAAAATTATAATTTCTGATTGATTAGAGTTGTCTGGTAACTAAGCAATGATCTTGAAAGTTTTCCCTTAAAATCAGATGAATTATCAGAGAAGAGCTGTTTATAAAATTCTGGAAAGTTTTGAAATTCATATTTCTTTGGAATCAATGATTCATTTGAGAAGAATCTTCAGTGAAGACCAATAACTTGTAGTGAAGAACCTGTTGAAAGAGTAATAGCCTTAACTAAAGGGTCTTTCAAAGCAGTCAATGTTCCCAAAGTATCTGACGAGTGAGAGGTTAGTCAGTGAGTGAGAGGTTGTCCCAAACCATTCTTCTTCGCAATTATTGAACCCTTTAAGAAAAAAAGTGGCAAAACATTAGATAAACGTTTAGAAAGCATTAAATCAATGTTTTACAAACACTTAACATACTACCACGCACACTTTTTTCAAAGAATTTCATTCATTTACCCTTTGGTAGGCCCGACAGGTCGAGGAACTGCACAAAACTATGCATTTTTCTATTAAAATATTACATATTTTGGACTCCCTTTCGATTCTCTTGTTTTCCACAAAATTACAATTGGTTTCAGGTTTTGTCACGTTTTGGGCTTTTTTGGAATCCTTTTTAGAATTAATACAATGACTTCGAAATCATTTTAAACTTTTATTGGTATAAATGAGGAAAAGAGTGAAATTCTGGTAATATTCCAACTTTTCCTCGCATTGAATACATTTATTGCATTAAAAATACAAAATAATCGAAAATTAATGAAATCAATGATTGAAAGCAAAGACAATGCAATCGATTAGATATTGAGAGAGTCATCAGATTTGATGTCGACATCAGAGGTCTTATTCCGACTCTCATACCAAGACTTGGCGATAGTCCTCTTCATGTCGTCGTCCCCCTCGTCGTACATCTGTTTCTGTTTTCATACAAATCAGTCAAATATTGAATCGAAACAAATATTTATATAAAATACCATAAGTTTCATGAGTCCGGCCGATGGGTCTTCTGCCCCATCATTGGACAGCTCTTTCTTTTCCTCATCCATTGTCTTCTTAAACTTGTTGTCGACCTCATTGATTGAAGACCATTGTCTCGAAGAACTCTTCTTCAGATAAATGATAACTTTTCCCGATTTCATAAGTTTGTGGTAACTGTTTGTGCTGTCGATGTCGTCGAAGAGTTTACTTATTGTGAACTTATATTTACCGAAAATTACAGCAAAACTTCTTTTAGTGGGAAAACTCATCTCAATTTGATCCGAGTTTAATGAATCGTTTTTGGCTGACTCGAGGTATATCTTGATGTGATCGTCTGTTTGATCCCACATATAAGTAGTCACCACAACGGTTCCCATTGATGGTCTTGTCCTCTGACTACCGCTATTAGCAGATGAATTGGATTCACTCGAAGACAAATCTTTCAATTGTTTCAATAATTGGTTTTTCTTTTGTCTCAATCGATTGGTCTCATTGGTCAGCAATGTCTTCACATTTGGTCTTTTGGCGATCACTTCAAGTGATAATAATTCAGACAAATCGAAGTCAATCTGAAAAAGTGCCGATTCTTTCATATTTTGCTTTAATTGTGTAAAGTATTTGTCTTACGATTTCTATTTCACTCCTGAGTTCGGCAGACATTTTGTAGACAATGGTTTGGATTTGATTTGCGGACAAATAAACTGAAAGTCCAATCAATTAGTGATTTATTGGACAAAACGCTAAAAATAAACTTTTTGTTTATTCCAGAAATTTCTGAAGAATTGCTCACAAATTCTGTGACAATAAATGTATTAAAGACTGCATTCATATTCATATTTAATTTTTTACTTCAGTTTAATGATTAAAACTTTAATTTAAAGTCAATTAAAATTAAGTTTTAACTCATATTTATATTTTTAAAGTCTTTAATTCAATTTAATTAACTTTAAAACTAATTTAGGGTTTTGTTTGAAATTTGTTTTATTGAGACGTTATTTGTGAGTCACTAATGCCTGTCATCTGAAATGAGGAAAATTTTTGCAAATCATTGAAAGCTTTGAAAACTTTTTTAATTTGGTTTTGAATCCAATTAATGATTAAAATGACGACACATTTGCCCAAAGATTTGTCTAAATTAGTGAAAGATCTGATTGACAACAAGGATATCGACAACAACGCCAGTAATCTGATTGAATTGCGGACACTGTTGTCTTCGGCCAATACTCGACAATTGGAACAACTCGTCAAAGAGATTAATGTGAGTCAGTTCTGCACTGATTTAAATCACTTCGAAGATCAGCATAACATCGAACTCGTGGTCAGTATTTTCGATGTTGTGTTCGGCAATCTTTCGCCCGAATTCATACTAAAGAATTTCCCGAAAGAAATAGTCCACGGATTGGATGCCAAGAATGAATCAATAGTTCAGTTATGGCTTAAAACAGTCGACCGCTGTTTGAATGAAGAGTTGGCACTCAATCATAACATCGACAGTAAGTTAGATATCCATCAAATTGTTGTAAAAGCGGTCAAACTATTGTCTCGACCGAAGACATTGACCGCTAAATACTGTCATTCGATTGCATTAAATATCGCGAAATCCAATGTTTACGGCGAGAAGTTCTTTGAAAAGGATGTCCAGAACTTGATGTCTTCGGCAGAGGATGTCGACGATATCGTGCGGTTACGGTATTTCGAACTATTGGTATCCGTCGGCAACACTTCACATAAAAGCTTCGCTAAAGTCGAAAGTTTCGGTCATTTGAAGAGATTATTAGAAGACTTTATCAAATACTCTGCAACGGATCCATTGGTTACTCTCAATCTCCTGGAAATTGTGAAGGACTTGGGCTCCACTTCCTTTGGAACAGAATATCTTAAAACTTCAGATATACTTAAGACAATCGCCGATCGATTAAATTCGAATGAATCGGATTTATTCGCTTATCTCTTAGTTCCGGGTTATATCAAACTATTCGGAACTCTGGCCAGTCTTGAGCCCAGTATTCTTCAAACATATCCATCAGTTTTAAACAAAATGAAACAATTTTTGTGTGATTTGGACATAAATATCAAATTGTGTGCAATCGATGCAATCGCTGTTATTTGCCGTAAAAATAGCGGCAAAACAATTGTCAACAAAGAGACTGATTTGAAGAACGTTTATATGTCGACAATCAGTTCACTCGTTATGAGTGGAAGCAATGAATTAAAGTCAAGGGCTTTGACTGCGTTATCCATCCTTTTCAAAGTGGAAGAGTCTGATCCACAGAATGTCGGCACAGAATTTGCAGAGACCTGGTTTAAAGAGCTCTTAGATACGCAACGATTGGTGACACTCTTGAAACTATGCAGAGAACCCTTTGTGGAGATAAGATCTGCCGCTTTAGAGTTCATCCGAGTGTTGGCCTCTCACTTGTGGGGACAGAAAGAATTGGCCGCTTCTCCCGGTTTTCTCGAATATATTTTGGACAGAAGTACTGAAACCACTAAAGAGGGCAAAGAAGCCAAATATTTAGTGGTGAGAGAGTTAGTCCGCTCCCCATTCATCAACATGTCGTTCACCAAAGAGGCAATCATACAATTGAAAGGTTATGATAAGGAGGGCCCCTATTATGTGGCCAATGAGACCGCCGTTATGTCTGTCGCCAACTAATCTCTAATTGTAAGTAATATTTAAATCTTTTTTATTTTGATTCCAATGTTTTTTTACAAACAACTGATGAATAAATTATTGAATTACTAAAAGATTAAGAATTTCTTTATTCGATTTCATCTAAAATAAGTTCACAAAAGTTATATAAAAATAGTTTATTTTTGTTGCAATCCTTGAATTTGAATAAAATATTTGCCAATAAGTGTTCGATCGATAGCTTATCCAAAATGAGTGTAATTTGTGGACTCAATGAATCCAATCCGCACTTCATATGGCGGTAAAGAGCGTCGACTGTTTGCTCCAAACAATCGCTGTTTTGTACTTCACATTCGTTTTGTACTTCAGATTCATTTGTTGGCCAAAGAGCCGAATGTAAGGAATGGATGTGTCGGACAAACATCTCTGTTGTTACCAGTTTTGAAACTAATTCTTCTATGAATCTAAAGATCAATTAAAATGAGTTTTACTGTAAATCTCTTGTGAAAGCACTTACCTCTCAATAGTTGTCCCGACAATAGAGGAAATTATTTTTGTATAAATTATTTTCTCAATTAATTCCATATTATTTGTAATTAAAAGTAGGAAACAATCGACTGTAGATATATCTGGACTATAATTGCATTGATATGTCTTCTCTTCACTGGAGTCTAATTCCAAGCGTTGGTCCAAATCATATGTGTTTGGGTCTTCACACCCGTCCCCTAGAGTTCTCGTTCCTAAATCAGAACTCTTGAGTTGTTCTAAAGTGAAATCTTTGTTCGAAGTATTGTCTCCTTTGGCACCAAAATTGTCGACAAGAGTGTAATCAGAATCAGTTTTGGACCAAATATTGAGTTTCTTTTCTAATTGCATACAACTGTTTGACTCAAAGTTTGTTGCAATCGATTTAATGGTCAGCTTTTCATTTTCAGGAATCGTCCGTTCGCTGAACTTGGGATCAATTTTGCCAATTTGTGGCTCAACTGGAAGTGCGCTCTTCATTATACTTATCGCTCCTTTAAATCCTTTATAGAAAACTTTGTCGATATTTAGTGGCATATTATGACCGGAATTACTGCTAACAAAAGCAATACTTCCATCGCTTCCATACGCCAAGAATTTATGAAATTCTAGTGATTCGGTGACTACTTTGAGATTAGAGAGTTGTGTCAAATAGTTCTGTAAATAAATTCGACGAAATTCAACAGTAGATGAGTCCAGTCGTGTGTTGACAGAACCAGCGAAGGCCAACAGATTCTGTGCTGTTATCTGTATAGAAGTGGGCTTTTTTATGCCTCGCATTAATCGCTTCAGTGTTTTATTTCTCTCCAAAACCTTCTGTAAAGTAATGAATTCACTGAAACGTCTTTGAACTGAAACTCTTTTCTTCAACAAACAGTGTGTCTGAGTATATGGATTGTCACCAATTGGTGACACTCTGTTCTGTCGGAATAGGCCCTCATATTCTATGAAGTATAGAATATAAGACGGATTATAATTATCACTCATTTCTTCGGTTTTAGTTATCACTAAATTAGAGAATAATTTTTCATCGATTTCTTCTTCTGCTTCCATGGCTTCGACAATGAGCTCATCATTGGACTCATTTCCACTCATTTCATTCAAATCAAGAGATTTGAGATAATCTAAAATATTAAGAAATATATTAAGAAATGTTGGAATCAATTAAAGATGTATTCTTAGAATACCTTCTTCTGAGTTATTAGAGAATTGTTGCATAAATTTCTTATCATAAGATTCTTCACTTTTTCTTTGAGTACTATCTGTTGAGTCAATGGACTCGAATTGATCTATGAATTCATGACTAAAGGGTTCTTTCATTTGATTTGTGTTTAACTGATATTCAATTTGGTTATTATCGTGAAGTTTGAGCTCAAAATCAGTGATCAAATAAAAGAGTTTTTCATAAATAAACTTTTGTTCAGTAATTATATGAATGATTGGAAGGAAAACGGAATGACTTAACATCGCTCTTATCATCAAAACCAGAGACAAGTCTTTAGGGTTTCGACCAGAAGTCCGATTCGAGATAACACAAGTGATGTCTTCAGTGGCGGTCAAACGAAACACTCTTCTGATTATTGAGTCTATTCTTTGGCTTTCATTCAATTCAAGTGAAGACAAATTTTCAATATTCTTAATATCATTCAAATGGTTTTGCAATAAAATTATGAATTTGTGGCAAAACTTTTGTTTTTCTAGTTTTTGTTCAAATCTTTCGAATAGATTTAAGAACATCTTCTGCAGAATCAGCTGACAATCATTCTCGAAGTCTCTGTTATCGGTTCCAATAGATTGGTACCAGAATTCCACGTAATTATCGGTTATTAGTTGTGAGACAACTTTAAATTCATTCTTAATGTCAGAGTTTTGGCCACAAAAAGGCTTTTGAGACAAAGTTTTTTCAACTTTCAACAAATGATTGGAAAGTTTACGACAGATATAATCAAAACAAATTCGCGTCAAATGATTGAAAGCTCTTCTAATATAGGAAACGACAAAATAGTAATAATAGAGACAATTGTTATTAATTTGATTAGTTTTGAGTTCAAATGTGTCGACCCTTTCATCGCTTTGTTTACATTTGGAGGCTATCAGTGAAATGATAAACACATTCGATATAAACACTAGAAATAGCACTGAAAGCAATGAAATCACATTTATTTCACATAATATTAATACTGAACTTAAAATCATTAGAAATGAGATCACAATTGAATTCATTTTAAATACTTTTAAATCATTTCAATCGTCAGATGTTTTGAATTCAATTGACATTTGATCACAGATTCAAATCATATGATTTCGTCTCAAATTACTTCACAAATAGCGTTACGAAATGGAGAGGTAGGGCTTCAGTCAATGTGATTGAATTATGTGGAAATACAGTCAACACTCGTTATGGTCTCAATTAATTTACTCTTGTTTTTAGCAAGATCAATTTGGAATATCACTTATGGAATGAAATGGATGTTTGTTGACATAACATTTGATGTTTTTAAGATTTACAAACTCAGATGTGTTTGAAAGGAGGGTAAAAGCATTACTGGCATTATTACTAGCATGCTGCATATTGTCAATCATTACAAATATCGAGCAAATTCTTCGTCGATGAGTTAATTAGTTTCTATGGTAACGGCTTTCACACTACAAAAAGGCCAATCATTTGGTGAATGCGTAAAACAGTGGTGCAATCGACTCAAACATTTGGCACTTTTTCACATCGATTTCTCGGCTCAACTCAATGACAATAATTGTGTGGAAAAGGTCTTAATTATTGTCACTCCAATTAAGGTCTTCTAAAGTTGTGTTTTCGGCAAAAATTAATAATTTTATCAAAACATAGAGATATGAAAAACAGTTAAATGAAGTGAACTGTAAATAAAGTGAATTCAGTCTTCATTTAGTGCTGTAAATCACCGCAACACGAGTGGGACAGTCGTCAGGAGTGAGGACAGGACTAGTCTTTTGATGAATAAAACAAACATCGAGTCAACGATTTTATTCAGTCTTTTATTTTGACGTTTATTTCAATCTTTTAATCAAAGTTTTAGTTAAGAGTTTGTGAAGTATTCAAAATGTTTGAGCGGTCACTGATGTCAAGACTTTCCTCCCTTTCGGTGTTGAGTCCCTCTTCGGCCGACTATTTCACAGATGTGTTTGAAATAATGAGTCATTTAATGGATATTTTGGTCGCCTTTTATATCTCAAATCCGCGCACTTTTTTCGCCATCATTTTCGGCATTATTTTCATTGTTTATTACTTACGACTTGTGGTCAGAGTATGTCATCCTTTACTCATTTATCTCATTTCAATCCAATGACAAGTATAGGACTAACAGTGAGAGTCAGTGCCAGAGCGGGAATTCCTCCACTCAACTCCCCCTTAATTATAAGGCAAAACTTTAGGCTAATTTTGAGGCTATTTTTTGTCTATGGCTTCAATTGTTCACTAATTAGAGATCTAATTGTTTACCAATCAGTTGATGATAAGATGCCATTAGAATAAGTTACCAAGATTGTCCAGATTATGGGCGTTTTAATCACATTTTCCTATACTTTTGATTTCTAAGTATTTGTATGACTCGTAATCAATGAATGGGTAATATATTGCCGTTTATTATCTAAAGATTAGATGAATAGCTTTCCCTTATAGTGATCGTAACAATCGTTTATTGACTTATTCACTAAAATACCACTCATTTAATGTTCAGAAACCGGCCTTTTTTTGTGCCGACGGAAAGTATCGCTGGTTTTTATTGGCAAATATCCCTAAATTACAAGAACTCTATTGGCCTCCGATTTGGGCCATTCAAACACACGTTCAGACAGCTCTGGCCAACTATCTGAGAGGCAGACTCCCGGAGTTACCCTACTATAGGTATGTCTCAATCATTCACATAATTAGCGATACATATGATTCAAATCTGTTTTCTAAACCATTTGTTTAATGATTTCAATATTGAATTTCAATCGTTACTCGAAATTAAATTGAACGAGGTACCTTTTTTCCTAGGTATATATGTATATATTTTACAGTTTTTAATTTTCATATATATACAAAATTGTGGTAAATCTATATCTCTGAAGACAGTATTTATCGATCGATTTGTTTCGAGGGAACTCTTTCTCTCAAATCTATTGTATTAAGTGTTTAATGAATTGAGTCCTTGGAGTGAACTTCCATTCATTGAACACCATTTCAATGGTAATTGTTTGCAAATTGCAACAGATTTATGACTCATTCATCTCTATTCGCAAACATTTTCTTTCAATTAAAGATATTTCAATTTGCAGTGAGTTTTGTAATAGAATTAGTGATAAGTTTTGTTATAAAACTATTTGTTTTATTGATTGTTTGAATTACAAAGTCCTCAAATGTTTAGTCAATATCTGTTTAAATAATTCACAGTTCGTGTGATTCCGGTCTATATTTTCATCTCTATTTTGATTTTTCCTGTTTTTCCATTTAATAAATTATTATAAAACAAGTTTTTCAATAGCTTTTGTTTGGCTTTTATCACAATAAAACTAGCCATGATTCTTTCATCTAGGCACATTTTTGTAGTATTTATAAGAAATGAGATGACTTTGAAGTAAAGCCCCCACCGGTGCCTATCTCTTAATTTGGACTTTGTTCGTGTCATATGATTTGGTTTCCATTTAGAGAACAAAAATGCTTTTGAAGTGAATTAATGTCAAGCAATGAATTGACAAGAAATCAGATTTTGATAAATATTGAGTTCTTAGCAAATGATACGCAAATTGTTATCAAACTTTGATTTGAACTCAACTTTAGAGAGAATATATGCACTCCTGACGGGGGACTTATTTCACTGGACTGGTACTCACCCACAGCACAACAATCCCCCGAAATAAAGGCCACCACTTCTAGTGATAGTTATGAAGATTCGAAGCCAATCGCACTCTTCCTGCCCGGTCTCACCGGTGACTCTCAAACAGAATACATCAAGAGTTTAGTACCTGTGGCTCATGCAGTGGGCTATAGGGCCGTCGTATTCAATAACAGGGGTCGCGGAAACATGAAGTTATTAACGCCTCGATTCTATTGTGCGGCCAATTATGACGATCTAAAGTTAGCACTCGAGCACATCCGATATCATAACCCCGAGGCTAAAGTTGTGGCCACAGGTATATCATTGGGAGGTATTGTTTTGGGTCGCTATTTGATAAATTCAGGCGACAGAGCGCTGGTCGACGCGGCGCTACTCATCTCTGTTTGTTGGGACTTTGTGGCCGGTGCTGACAGTCTGGAAAAGCCGGGACTCAACTTCAAACTGAACCAACATTTGACAAAATCTCTTTGCGGTATAATTAATGAAAACCAAAGTATTTTCGCAAACGTTTCAAAAGTCAATTTGGAAGAAGTCTTGAAAAGTAAATGTTTGCGAGAATTCGACCAAAATTTCACTGTAAAGATGTGGGGCTTTAAAAGCGTTAAGGATTACTACTCCGAGTCCAGTCATAAGGGAAAGCTGTGTTGCATCAAAAGGCCGACCCTCTGTCTCAATGCAGCTGATGATATGTTTGCACCCGTTTCTGGTAATTGATTTTCTCATATCTTAATAATTACTTAACTATTTTGAGGCATAAGTTTTGCTTAGAATTGAAATAGTTTTCAACTCTTAACAAAATAGTGGTTCTGTTTAATAGAACAGAACTGGTATTCAATTGACAACAAGAGGTCTATTTAGTTGAAGTGAATATAAGTACAGTTCTTCCCCGCTTAAGCCAATCCCGCAATAGGTAAAACCCCGAAATAGGTCAGGCATTTAAGAAGCACCGACCGCTTCTATGGGTATTCTAATGTTCGACTACCCCACAATAGGCTAACTCTCAATAGGCCAATACCCGCATTAAGCTACTGTTAGTGATAGTAAAGAGGGTTTGGTTTTTATTCGAAGTGAATTATATATACCGGTCCCTTAAAACTTGTCATTTGTTATAGAATACGTCCGATTTTATAATCCAATTCTGTAATCCCGTCTTATCAGTTTTAATATGCACCTGACTTTCACCAAACTTAACCCTTATCTTAATTCTTGTACATATTCTATGACAAATGACAAGTTTTAAGGAACCAGTATATAAAATTCACTTCGAATAAAAACAAAACACTCTTTACTTGTCATGTAATGTGGATTCACAATAAACCAATTTTGATTTTTCAACTGTAAATTAAAGGGAAAAAGATTTCAAATGACAATATTTTTAGTTTTTGATTACATTTGTATAAAAATGTCGACAAAACAAAAGAGAAAGCGATTTTCTTTAGTTTCAAAGCATAAAATTGTCCAACAATTAGATATAAAAGTGACACCACATGCTATCTCCGAGCAATTTAAAGATTTATCATGGATTATCACCATTAATCAAGTCCCGCATTAGGTAAAAACTCGCAATAAGCC
>JAQIWF010000756.1:0-15856 GCA_034694965.1 Ceratozetes gracilis
GAACTCTGAGACTTGAATCTGAATCCTAGGAAACAATGTTTTCTTTTAATGACAATTAGACCTTAAATTTGATTTTATTGTTTTATCGTATTTTAATTATATCGTGTTTTAATAAACCATTTATTAATTGACTAAACGATGATTTCCTTGAAATTGGAAGGTCTTTGCCATGTGATCCAATCCTTGGCAGTTGTAATGGTGTTCCTCGGGTTGGGCGATGCCCTGACCTCGGACCCTATGAATGGCTTTCAACTAAGCCTGAAAAGCTGGTGGTGGAGGCCCCGTATACGACTTGGCACCCGTTAAAACGTTTCCAGCGGGATTAGTTTGCCCCGAATTACACACTTTTTAAGATCCCCCGTAACATATAGTGGATGGTGCGGGGTACAAGATCTTTTATCGGTCCTGTACGATCCCTTAATCTACTGGTTTTCGGAAACCGACTCAATTATTTCGACCTGGTCGTGTCAAACCTGACTATGTGGGCGTTAACCTGGTTGATCAAAACAACGTTGAGATGCATCAAACCTAAAGACAACAACAACCCTACAACTAACGAAGACACCCAGGACAATGGAGAAACGGACGAGAAAGACATCTACATAATCGCCGAAACTCTTTTGACCTCTATGTCCAAGGACCAAGAGAAATACCATGTGAGTCTGGGAGAGGGAAAAGAGGCGTACCCACCAGACAAAGCGGACGACAAAAGAAAAACCCTAATCCAGAACTATTGGTGGACATTGAGAAAACAGAAGCCGAGGAGGAAGAAAAGGAGGCACAAGGGAATGTTCCACCGAGACCTCCCAATCCTTCTATGTCCAACAAAGCCCTTATCCTTAAACAAGCGCACGTTTGAGAGAATCTCATGAAAATCAAATGGACCAAGGAGGAATGGGAAAAGCGATATCACTAGCCGTAGAGCCAATTCTCCAAACGGGACAACCGGAAAAAGAATAAGAGCGAAACCTCATTATAGCCATGCGGTTGGCACTGTGGCTTAGAAGAAATTGAAAATTAGTTACTCGACCCATCACTCAAATCAAAGCCTGGGCGCGTCGATTCATAGGGGACGACCAGGGACTTGAAGAACCTCCCAAAGATGGAAGTTTCATTGTCTAACTCTTTCAGAGGACAGACTTATAATCAAAGTTTTAGTTTTAAAATTGGTTTTAATTATTTATTGCTTTTAATTAAATTTATAATTGAAATCCTAAATTGGGTTGAACATGGTATGACCATGGAAAAGGAGACATAGCCTCGGAACTCCTCGGTGATCCTAAGAAATAACGTAATATGTGAACAGCCCAGTTCTGATGTAATACGCGCCTAATAGCTTGCAATCGTTGTCTTAACGTTTTTATAAGCCTATTGTATAACAAACTATAGATATCATTATAATCTATAAATCCGAAGAAGAAGCTGATCCCACAGACAATGAACGGAAGTGGAGGTAATGGAAACAGAGTGCGAGGATCCGACGGAAAGAATGGCAATCAGTTGGTGCAGAAGAAGCACTTGTGGGAAACCGAGAATAGCCTGCTTTGGGAGATAAGAGACCTAAGGCTGTTGATTACCGAGGCCAACCAACAAAGGATGAATACCGCCAAGAACTCCAATTGGTTCAAAGAGAAAACCGACAACTCCATGAAAAAGTGGAACAGCTAATGCGAGAGAACGAGGCGCATAGCCTAGGAGTCCCCATTCTGCACAGAGCACCCACGGAGGGATATCAACAACAACTGGATAACGAAATCATGGCCGAGGGGGTTGCCAAGGTGAAACCCCTGAAAAGGCAAATACAGACCCTTAGACTTCAGCTACAAATGTTGAACCCACCTCCAAACCGGATTACAGTGTTGGCGACCAATGATAACGGACCTCAAGGGCTCAGCCTCCCCACAATAATTTGCCATAATGGGATGATCAACTCGGGATTCATAGTAGTCCGCCGTAGCACCAACCGAACTTATGTGCCTCAGATAAATCACGGCTAAAGTGGGAGCGGAAGCCGGGGAATATGCGTTGCTCCCATTGGAATATAAGGTCCGACCTCTGCACAAGGTGTTCAGAGACCAAAACAGGATTACCGAAATGGCCGAATGGATGCTGAGAACCAACTCCAGAGTTAACGTTATACCGGAAGCCCTCCGACCTGGGAGTGGACAAGTCTTGAGACTGGAATTCGAGGCAGTCCACGATTTAGACAAGGAATGGCCGCAACGAAACCCCAATATGCCCACTGAAACCCGACCCAACCTCATGGGAACACCAGAAAACATGCGGTTAAACCTGGGCCCAAATGGGCCACCATGTTGGGAGCCACCGCTCAACAACGCGCACAAGCCGAGGGAGAAGCAGCCGAAGAAGAAGGAGCCGAGGAAGAGGGGGCTGAAAACCAATATGTAGAGTTCATTCCCGTATCGCCCAAGAAAGAAAAGCCCGAAGAAGTCGTGGACGTCGTTGACGAGGAATTGCCTCCAGTTCCCCCACTAGCAGGAGATGAAGGACAAGAGGACGCTTCCGCGAGTGATAAAGAATGGAAGACCGATCCGAAGGAAGAGAAGGACGAGGATTCTCGGGACGAGAATCTTGACGGTGGAGGCGTGAACTGGGCGATTCCGAAAGGACGAGGCAGAGGGCTGAGAATGTTTTCCATTACCCAGGAGATGGACAAACCCGGGAATGAGGAGAAACCAACTAAAGATTAAACGAACTCTCCTATGACTTTGAAAGACCTCTGAGTCATAGTCACAAGAATCTCAACAGTTTATACTTATCCTAATCCTAAGTCATAGTCATATTACTCTTCTCTTAATCTTTTGACGGAAGTAAAGTTTCCAAGGATAGGGCAGCTATGATTGAGCTCTCATGGAGTGCAGAACTCTGAGACTTGAATCTGAATCCTAGGAAACAATGTTTTCTTTTAATGACAATTAGACCTTAAATTTGATTTTAATTGTATTTTCATTGATTTTATTGTTTTATCGTATTTTAATTATTTCGTGTTTTAATAAACCATTTATTAATTGACTAAACGATGATTTCCTTGGAATTGGAAGGGCTTTGCCATGTGATCCAAACCTTGGCAGTTGTAATGGTGTTCCTCGGGTTGGGCGATGCCCTGACCTCGGATCCTATGAATGGCTTCCAGCTCGGCCTGAAGAGCTGGTGGTGGAGGCCCCGTATACGACTTGGCACCCGTTATAACGTTACCAGCGGGATTAGTTTGACCCGAATTACACCCCTGGCATCACCTTTTAAGATCCCCCGTAACATATCTAATTGTTTATATTGGGTGTCTGAGGGGGTCTCAGTCGTCGAGCATTCATTCATTATCGGAGGTGGTATCGCACAGTGTCTTCAATATATCGGGTGCCCTGTGCGGCCCGCAGCAGACTTTCCTCTTGACCGCCACCGAAAAATAGCAGACAATTGGTTCGTCGATAAAGAGATCAAATTCGTGGCACAAAAAATAGAATAATTTTTCAAAAAAGTGACCAAAAATTGTCTAAATATTTATTTCGATTTAAATAAAAAACAAAAAATAAATTAGTTTTTCATTAAAACGTATAAAACATTTGAGTCAACAAAACAGCGTTTGAGGGGAAAGGGGGCCATAAATAGAGGGGCCGACAAAAATCAATTTAATTTAAAGTTATTTTAAATTAGTTTTAATTTAGTTTATAAACAATTGTTTATCTAATGTTCGCTAATTCCGTCTCAATTATATGCTTGTATTGAGCAAAGCCTCCCTCCAGACACTGCACAGTCTTGTCATTACAATACCAGAGCTCTTTGCACACCATTTCTATCATTTGCTGGTCGTGTGTCACCAGAATCACTCCCCCTTTGAATGTGTTGAGAGCTTTGGCCAACGCTTCCACTGTTTCCACATCTAAATGATTGGTCGGTTCGTCGAGTATTAGTAAATGTGGACTAAATTAATGACAAATTAGTGACAATTTTGGGATAATTTTAAGGAATAGTACTTAGAAAGAGTCATATTAGCGAAAGCGACTCTCGATTTCTGACCCCCAGAGAGGGATGCCATTGATTGCAGACCCAAATCACCTGTAATTCCAAAACCACCCAAATATCTGCGATAATGTTCTTCAGGTTTGCCTAAAATAGTGAACAATTGTTTGAAATTCCAAATAAAATGCATTTTGATAAATACCCGGGTATTTAGAGGCCATAAACTGTAGGGGAGACATATTCATGGTTAACTGGTCGACGTGGTGTTGGCTAAAGTAGCCGATGGCCAGATTCCTGTGCGCATGTCTTATACCAGTGACCGGATCTAATTCTCCTGTCAATAACTTAAGAAGTGTTGTCTTTCCAGACCCGTTGTCGCCGACAATACATATTCTGGACTCAAGATTTGTGTTTAAACTGATTTTACTCAGAATTACATTATTCTTGTCGTAACTGAAGGTCACTTCATCCAACTGAAGGATGGGTGGCGTCAGTGCTTCCGGTTGTGGTAAACGTATTACAACCTCTGATTCTTTCTCCACGGCTTCGACCTCTTCGAGCCGTTCCAATGCTTTGATCTTACTTTGAACCTAAAGACAGACATTGAATATAAGTCTAAAATAAAAGTCAATGAGAGGTACTCACGAGTGAAGCCCTTTTGGCGTTGTATCTGAACTTATCGATGAATTCCTGGACGTGTTGTTTATACTGTTGTTGTGACTCATATTCTCTAATTTGGTTCTTAAGCTTTTCAGTCATTGATTTGACGAACTGCTCATAATTTCCGCGATAAGTGTCTATTCGTTGTGAATGAAAGTGTAGTACATCTGTGGGAACGGATGCTAAGAATGTCCGGTCGTGAGAGACAACCAAAAGAGTTGACTCCCATTCAGTGATGAGGTACTGCTCTAACCATATGATGGCTTTCATGTCTAACATGTTTGTGGGCTCATCGAGAAGTAGAAGATCTGGTCGGGAGAAGAGAGCGCGGGCTAACGCTATTCTCATACGCCAACCACCAGAAAATGTCTTTGTCGGCCGGTTTTGCATTTCGGGAGTGAATCCCAGACCTTAAGAGTAAATCTATAAGTAATTAGAGGGCAAACAATAGTAATGAATACCGGATAGAATGATGGAAGCCCTGGCGAGTGCCTTATCCGCCTCAATAGCTGTCAATTCTTGGTATACATCACTCAGTCTTTGGCTCTCTTCTGCTGTCAAATCACTTTTGGAAGTCAACTGTTTTTCTTCACTGATTAAGTCATTCCTAATTTTATCGCATTCGAGGACAGACTCAATAGCTTTGGTTTCGTCTCCAATCACTTCCTGTTCGACATGAAGTATGGAAATGTGCGACGGAATCATTAGAGAGCCATTAGATATCATATGAAGGAGTGTCGACTTTCCGATACCATTGCGACCGCACAGACCATAACGTCGACCATAACCTGAGATTAAAGCAATTAAATCCAAATTACAATAAATTGATGGAAACACTGACTGAGAGTCAATTGTGCAGATCTGAGGAGGACGTGATCACCAAAAGCCACATCAAAATTGTCAATCTTTACGTCTTTTGTACGATTAGAACCTCTGGCCTCGGATTTAACATCTTTTTTGGACACCATTTGGTTGGCTATAAAATAATGGCATTAAAAGTGATAAAATTGGGAAATATAGTCAAAACCTGTCGCCTCTTTGATTGTTTGGAGTATGGGTTTGAATTCTACTGGATTATTATCCCTTTTATCTGCCTTTTGTTTCAGTTTCGCCTCAGCTTTCGATAACTTCTTTGTGTCGACTGTTGACTGCTTTTCACGACTTGACGTCCAAATGGACTTCCAGTCGTCGGCGGTGTCGTCAACTCGTGATACCATACTTCCCAAGTGGACGGGTGCTAACAGCCTACTTGAGGTGCCATTCGTTACCTTATTTCTGTGAAGAAAACCAAATTTGTCTTCAGTTTTAAAAAGAGATCAATTGTTTAAATGACTGACACATTGATTGCATCAAAAAATTTGTCACAAATTTCTTTGATTTGTTTTTCCGTCTGATCAGCGGTACTGACATCGCTATCATCACAACAGGATTGGAGTACTTCTCCGATGGCCTCTTCGATCTCATCCACAGATTCAAAAGTATCACACGTGAGGACACCTTAAGAAACCACATCCAATCAATATTTAAAACCATTTTTGTACTTAAGGTTTGACACTTTTAAGGCATAAACTTAAGGCTTAATGTATAGTGAGTTACGGATTGACGCACCGCTCAGTTTAAACCTTAGTTTTGTCAAACCTTAACTTAATGGATGAGTTTGATGATGCAAATCGTTATTTTTTCGTTGACCTACCGATGATGTAATCCGTCAAATGCTGGTCAATGTGTGGTAATTGGGTTGAGATAATTGAAGTCAACTCTACTTTTGAACACATTATTTGATCAAATATTTAAATTAGACAATAATTGCAAAGATTTCATGAATTGTGTCGTCAATTAAATTATGAAATATGTGTACAAAATGTGTATTGAATTACGTTTAGGGCTGAGAAGTGGACGTACTTTATGTGTGCCGCCAATCAACTCATTTGTGGGACAAAACGCATGTTTTTGTTGTCATTTTGTAAACAAATCAGTCTTTGAATTGATTTCTTGGTTTCTTAATCACCGATTGGATCAGTCATTTCTGGACACAATGTCTGACAAATTGGCCGAATTGTATGACAACTACAATAAGTTGGACGCCGCCAAAGATAATATCCAAGAAGTGAGTATCAGTTCCTTGTTTTTATTGACCGAATCCATTGAAAATCGATTTTTGAGGAAATGAGTAAAAAATGTGATTCGGGTTTAATTACCGAAGAATTTGATGACTCTTTTGATTATATTATGAAATAATGTTTGAATTATTAGTATTTGTAATCAAGTGATGAGTTGATCCATATTTTGACCTAATTATCGATTACCGGCTTTTTGACACTCAATTGATGTCAAATGTGTTTGTATTACAGTTTGAGTCATCATATCTGTCGATATTATCTTCAGTGAAAGGCACTCAACCGGAGAAGCAGTTGTGCTCTCAATTCATATCGAAATTCTTCGTTAATTTCCCCCAACATTACGACACAGCCATCGATGCACTGCTTGACCTCTGCGAAGATGACGACATCACAGTATATATCCATTGATTATCTTTTATTCATTAAGAAGTAATCAATTCTTTGATTTTTAGATCAGACGCCATGCGATCAAAGAGTTGCCGAACATATGTCGCGAAAGGAAAGAATATGTGCCAAAAATGGCCGACGTTTTGGCACAACTGCTCCAAACAGAAGACAATAACGAACTTACGATTGTTAACCAATCGCTGACTACTTTAGCCAAATATGACGCCAAAGGCTTCTTCGGCGGTCTATTCTCACAAATAATTGGCGGCGAAGATATTGTTCGCGAGAGAGCCATAAAGTTCTTAAAAGATCGTTTGAAACTGATTCCAACTGACATTTTCACCAAAGAAGTTGAGGAATATTTTCTCGATGAAAGTCGGAAAGTGATGGCAGACGTGACTAAAGATGAGTTCATTACTTTTATGACACTCCTGAGTGGTCTTAAGATTTCTAAGTCACTGACCGGACAGCAGACACTTATGGATATCGTAAAAGACCAAGCTGAACTCAACAATCCATTTGATGTAAGTCCTAACCAGTGGTCAGCTTTTGATTCCATTATTAATGATATGCTTTTGTCTTCTAAAGGCTTCAGACGTGGATTCAGTCGATAAGCTATTGATGTCTATAAGACACGGAATTCCATTTTTCTCTGTATTTATCACATTTTTAATGTGTTAATCGATTACTAAATATTTTAATCTTTTTATTAGCCATTTGTTCCGTCGACTGAATATCTGAAATACGTTTCTCTTCAAGTATTGCCACAATTGTCACAAATGGAGACAAAACAGTCGGGAATGGAGTTGGATGTCCTCCAACTTCTGGCAGAAATGTCACCCTTTGTATCACCGAATGCCGACTCTATCGAAATCGAGAAGTGTTTGTCGCGAGTATTCACTAAACTCTTGGAATATATGCCGACTCCACCTCTCATAGAGGCAACAGAAACGTCAAATGGAACCAACGGTTCCGAAGAACCGAGTCTTCAGTTTTCACACATTGAATGTCTATTATATGCGTTCCAACAGATATGTAAACACAGTCCACAGTTTTTATCCGATTCTCAGTCAGAACGGGTGAAGGACTTTAAGATTAGACTACAGTATGTCGCCAGAGGTCTGTTCCTACTCTTGTTCTTTAATTTTACACAATTTTAATTGAAATGATTTTTTTCAATCAGGAGTTCAAAGCTATATAACGAAACTGAGAAAAGCGTTGTCGACAGTGAAGGGGGAGTCACTCAAATCAGATGAAAATAAGTTGAAAGTAATGGCTCTCAAGACTACAAACAATATTAATAATATGATTAGAGATCTCTTCAAAATACCCCCGAGTTTTAAGTCCAGTATTACCCTTTCGTGGAAACCCCCAGTTTCTAAATCGGCACCGCCTACTCCTCCAATTCCTGTGACTCCTATCACGAATGTTACCACTCCTCAGACTCCTGAGAACTCTTCTGAATCTAAGCCATCGAAACGACAACCAATTACAGCACCGGAAGGCGCTTCTGAACCCAAAAAGGAACGACGAATATATGCACCGCCAGGTCTGATATCCCTTTCCTTTGTTACTCTGTTACTAATATAAGTGTTGAACATTTAGGCGGAAAATTCAGTGCAGGAATGAAAAAAAATTCTTTCAATAACTCAAACAGAGGCGGATTCCGAGGGGGCAGAGGAGGTGGCGGTGGTTTTCGTGGCGGACGAGGCTATGGCCGAGGATTTAATCGATGGAGTAATTGAATGACTGAATGAACATAAATACTAAACATTTCTCTCATTTGATATGAAAATAATTAGTCTTTTATTTAATTTAATTTAAGACCTCTTTTGTTGAGAAATACGAGTATTTTTTGACAATTTCTGAAATCAGACTATATTTTAGTTAACATTTAAGACACAAATTTTTTTATTTTGCTTTCGATTGAAATTTTTTTACCCATTTTTGCACCAAAACATTGATTTCAATACATTTTGTTTGAATTCGTCTTTTGTTTCTCATTTAGTGATTTGATTGTAATCTTCAAAATATGATTAATATTTTTAATGAATTATTTCGTCGAAATTGTATTAAAATATTAAATGGATTTAATTTAAGTTAATTTTTATTTATTAAATGAATGATTACATGAAATATGGGCTAAAATTGAGTTTTAGAAAAATTATTGTATTTAATGTCATATTCTGTGCGCTTGTGGTTAGTGTTCTTCACTCAATGTTATGGTAATCATAAACATTAGACCGAAACCGATGAACATTGCGATGAATTGTATGATTGGCGACAGTTTTGAGACTCTGCTCTTCTGTAATATCTCGAAGAATACTATGTATAGTATAGTTCCCGAAGCGATGGCACTCAATAGGATTACAACTGGGTTTTCCTCACTATGAGTGTCGAGTGACTGCTCGGCAATCATTACACACCAGATACCGATCGGTGACATTATTGAGAATAAAATCATATGAAAGACAACTAATAAGAAGTTTTGACATTTTTCATACAACTCTACGCTTATTATTAATGCAATCATCAGTTTGTGTGATGCGATCGCTATAAATATTGTCCAGAGCTCTGTCGAATCGGATCGCACTCCGATTGATATGCCATCGAATATGGAATGTATTGAAAAGGAGGCGATTATAACTAAGCCGTGGAGAAAGCGGGTCAGTAGTCGCTCTTTCATTGCCTCTGTCTCGTCATCACCTAGATCATTACAAATTAACACATTAATAAAGGGTTTAAAAGACTATTCAAACATTTAACGTTGTATTTGAATAATTGGCTCAAATTCTGTGTATTTTTAATTTATAGATATAAACAGAATTTGAAAGCATTCAAAGACAATGTATTGGTATATAAGAGGAGATAAGTGGCAAAAACTACAAACATGTCCTAAAACATAAATAAGTTAACTTACAATGATCAATTATTATCACAACTGGTTCATCGCATCTATGGCTGTGCGTCCCGTTCTGGGGACTGCTTACTATCCCATCTCTTCTTATAATGGCTGAAGTCTCGTCATATTCCTCATCATCTCTGGTACTGCTATTATTGACAGTCGATTGCGATTCAAACTTAAGGTTATTATTGAGACCATTGCTGACTGTCTTGTCATTCAAAACACTTTTTGTTCTCTCTTTTGATTCATGTTTTCTGTCGAGCAGTGAATGCATCACAACTTCAGCCAAATATATGGCGAAAAATCCAATACATATCGCAATCTCCAGATATGGAAGACTTAGATCTTCTATACTTCGAGGGCTGTTCTCTTTGGTCTCGTCCACAAACAAAGAATGATTTGATTTCAAGTATTTCTCGAAATCATTCCTCACTTCTGGTATCATATGAACCAAAACAGTGAAGAAAAGTATTCCTCCGCCGAGTTGTGTGACCGCCTGTACATAGAAGTTAGCGGACAGAATGGGCTCATGTCCTGAGTTTGACTTATTTTTACTACTCGTCTGTTGTTGAGACTTCCGTCGCATCCATTTCTGATAGAGATATACGGGTAGTGTTCCGACCAAAAAGGTTAATAAGAATAATATAAACGAAGTAATCGCACGAATTGCTGTCAAATTCATAACTAAAACAAACAAATCAATTAATTAACATTTGAACAAGTATCAATTGTAATTCTATCAATTTAATCTAATTTTCAGTTAGAATAAGTTAAGTTAAACCTTAATAAGCGAACCTGAGTAGAGCTTATTTAGTATTTCAAAAAGCAACATGTTAAATATTCTTCAAATAAAAGATTACAAATAACCTTTGATATAAGAAATTCATTACTTTCATGATGACACAACATCGTAGATTTATCATTGAATTGCAGGATACAATGAAAAATATTGTCATTCTTTCATAGTTTATGCATCAAAAATGATTTGGCATTAAATTACAAAACAATGAATTATTTAATAAACTTATTAATGATTGTCTTTAATTAAACCGTCAAATGTTTATTAAAATAACCCAGATTCAAATGAAATTCTGTAATAACGATTCCTATAAACTTTGAACATGTATACAATTTTGATCGATGGCCTAGAATTGGCTCAGAGTAAGTTAGAAAGTTCTATATTCTAGTTAATTAGCAAATAATTATGCAAATATTAAAATCAAAAGTTTGCAAATCACCTAAAAGTTCAATGAAATGAAAGCTTACCCTTAATAGCAATGAACACATCTGTCGATTAATTAATAAATTAATGAACTGATTGTCTGAACAACAGTTGAATGTCTAAAAATAAATATGAAATCCTGTCTCTAAGAGTTAGTAAAACACAAATCATTGAAATCAAAAATTGATGACTTCGTAGGAGTTCTCAAATGGGGTGTTTCGCTCCAAACGAGGCTTAACCAGAGCTCACGATAAGCCATTGTATACAATAAGTGATATTCTCTGTTATATTACATCAGAAATGCAAACAAAAAAACTTATTTATAAATGTTTTGAATTGAAACTCAATCATAATCTCAGAATTTTTGATACTTGGAAACTGAAGTGAATAAAAAGTGAAGTTGAACAAATACAAAAAAACCTAGTTAACTTAGTAAACTTAGTAACCTCAGGATGTTTATCGAGTCGATAGAATAATCATAAAATATCTGCAAACATATTTTTCCACTCAATTGTGAACCAAAATTGTTTGCATTAGAGATATAATAATTGATATGAGAGTAGACTTAACAACAAATTGAATTAAATTGAGTTTTGATGACTCAATTGCATGATAACGGATGTCATCAAAAGTGTATTAAAGTGTATAAATCATGTCAGCAGAAGTCAAATGACTATTTATTTATTCTTTGCCAAAGTACTACAAATTGATCAAGATTACTATAATTCCTCAAATTGGTATATAAATAGAATGATAATTTATCATTGATAAACTTTATCATTGAACTTGTTTATTTGCTAAAACAGGGATGGCCAAAGGCCGAGTTGGACTAAAAATCTCCTATAGACAAAAATTTTGGAATATCCCCTCTACCTGTCATCTTGTTGAATTTAACTTTACAGATATCCTCCTCCCGAGCGAAAGCAAAAAAGGAAAACTTTGCAAAAACCCCTTCCCTGACCTTCTAAAGTGGCCGCCTTAGCCATCTCTGTTCTAAAGTAATATGAGGTTCCATACAATTATAATTAAAGCTAAACGATGATAATATTCCTGATAATTTTATTCCTCTTAACAGGGATAGAGTGATATATTGTAATATATTTATGTTTCTCTCAGTTTACTCTTTCCAATGAAATGAAGTTTTTTGTGAAATTTGTAAAACAAATGATACAAATAAATTGCAAGAGATGTGTGACCACCCATTCCACGTATTCTCGCAATTTTACGAATAAATAATCAAAATTTAACTTGAAATATTTAATATTAAGAGGACTAAATAAAGGACTAGAGTAAAATATTTATCGTGTGTATTCTTAATTATTTCGTAAGTAATTGTTTATCTGCAACTCAAGTAATAACCCTGGACCCAAGTAATAAACTGTAATAAACTGTAGTAAATGTAGTGAATGTAAATAAAATTCTTCAAGTTTATTAGAAAAACAAAAACACTGCAATAAATTACCACAATGATGCGCAAGGTCTCTATCGAAAAATCCTTCTGTCGCTCAATTAGATACATCCGTCTCTCCTCACCAATAGAAGAGAATTTTTTTATGGTTTTCCCTCATTCCGAAAAAAATCAATACAAAACCGATGAGTTTTTGTTAGATCACTGTTAGACCCAATAATTTTAAGATCTGACTATCTTTGCGAGAATATCGCAAACCAATCAGCGATTGAGTTTCTAATTTTGTTATCAAGGTCACTAATTTAATTGCATTAACCAAGATTTGGAAGCATGATCTTAAGCCCACCCAAAATATTTTGACAGTTCTTGGAAAGACTATCAGTTTGAAGTTTGCCTAGTTGATTGTGCATTTCTGCATTATTTTGTCACAACTTTAGCTTTTAAAATTTATCAAGGTTAATGAGCAAAATTAGAAAATGGTTAGCAAACCAAAATAATCTAGATAAATTGATGCTGTCTTGCTCAAATGCTTTCAAATTGAAATTTGCACCATGAATCGTCCATGATTTAAAAGTTATCATCGATCAGATCATTGTGTAAATATTGATGAGACAAGAAACATGGTCAGATAAAGAGGGTAAAAAGTTCAAAACTTTAATTTAAGTACAAATAAATTATCTTTTTCTAGATCTTAATAAAAGTGCCAAAAAGGCCAGTAGTCTGAGTCCGAGGGTAAGTGTCAACAGCGCCACCAAATCAATGGAGAAGTTGTCTTCTTCGAAGTTAAGCATTTTTATCACTGCTTTACCATTTGGTATACACGAAGAGTGTATCGTTTGGTTGATAGCAGTCATATTGACTGTCGGACAGGAGATGTGGTCAATGTTTTGCCACTGATTTATACTCAGCGCTTCGTTTGCGTAATAGAACCACGAAATGTATTTGAGCCAGATGAAATATACTGGCACAGAACTGTACAATAAAGGTTCAGTATACTCTAGTTCAATCTATTCCATCATTAAATAATTTTACCCATTGTTTAGGAAAAATCCGCCAAAAATAAGCATGGGCACCATTATAGGTGGTCCTAATGCCAGAGCCATAGTAACCGAACTACTGACACATGATACAAAATAACCTAGCAAATATGAAGAATCAATATAAGGATTGAACTTGATCACTTCAAATATTTTACCGAAACTACAGGCACTGGTAGTCATTAAAACACTGATGAGTAGGCAGAGGAAGAATTCTGTGATACCACTGTTGAGACCAACCATCCAGTAATAGATTGACACAAATATAATCGGAATCATTAAGAATGTGGGCAACTATTCCACAGATTATAAACAAATTAAATAAAGTATAAATTGAATGCTTAGCACAAACCTCGGCCACCATTTTGGACAAGAAGTAAGCGCTCACTCTATACATGCCGTTATTGTGTTCCCTTTGAAATATGGGTAATTCCACGCAAAAGGTCTGTTTATCAAGAACAAACATTCAATTTATGCAAAGACTTAAAGACTGCCATTAATTACATTCACGACTCCGAAAGCGTTTTGAAAATTCAAATTCGTTAACAACAGAAAGAGAGCGCCGTTTATATTCATAATTCCGGATTGATCTAGCTTGATTTGCCAATATATGGCTCCCAGTAATAGTGAGACGAACACAGTTTGAACGATACGAATACGAGTGACCATCGGTTCTCTTAAAGTCGATAGGAATGACCTCCAGAGCAGTGCCCAGAACTGTACGAACCAACCGGCCTTATAGACCGACCTATTGGTGGTTTTCTCTATTTTTGTGTACACTTCAGTAGTGGTCTGTTGAGGCATACACTCCTTGGAATATGGACTGTCCATATATCGATCACAAATAATCTACGACAAATTATTCTCAATACAAAATTTGAATAGAATTATTTAGTAATAATAACCTTGATATTTTCTCTGGACTCCAATTCTTTACCGGGAATGACTGCTAAATTTTGAATGTAAAAATCTGCCGGATTATAGTTGTTTGGACAGCGAAAGCCTAGACTAGAGAAGTGGTCGACCGCTTGATCTGAAAATTTTTTATCAGATATTTGTTGTCATTTAATAACATTCTCTCAAAAATATACCCAATTTTCCCATATATGCGACCCTTCCGTCTGCCATAAGTAATAACTGATCAAAAATAGTGAACACATCTGAGGAGGGCTGATGTATAGTGCAGACTATGGTCCTCCCGGCCTGAGCCATATCTCTAAGTACTTCGACAACACTCATAGCCATGAATGAGTCCAAACCACTCGTGGGTTCGTCGCAGAACATAATCGAAGGATTGGTTAACAACTGTTTGCAAAGCAATTAATTTCACATTTATTTTAACTTTGAGTCAAAATGTATTACTTCTGAAGCAAAGGCTAATCTCTTCTTCTCTCCACCGGATATTCCCTTCACATCTTCTGGCTTTCCTATCATAGTGTCGGCACATTTAGACAACCCTAACTAAAAACAATATAAACTAGTTAATATTTTATTTCTCATTCAAAAAATTGGTGACTAACGTCTTGTAAGACTTGTTCAACTCTATCATTGCGGGTGTGCTCAGGTAAGTGTTGATCCATACGCACAAGTGAGTGAAATTTTAAGTGTTCCCTAACTGTGAGTGTGTGGATGAAGAGATCATCCTGTTGTACATAAGCAGACAGTGCTGTTATGCTGTTCACATTCGCTGCTTTGCCATTCAATTTGACAGAACCGCTGACATCAAGATTTGTTAGATTTCTTTGCGTCAATACATTCATTAAAGTTGTTTTTCCTGCGCCACTGAAAACACAAATCAGTAAATTGACACAACATTATTGAAAGGAAATGAACTTGCTATTTTTTTAATTCAAGCAAAACAATTAGGATAACACTCATTAGAGTTATGCTTAATATTAGATAACAATGTGATGGTTGAATTCCAAAGTCATGTGTTTATTATCTCAATGGTATTGTGAAAGAATGTCATTCAGAATTGTTGTGCATGTTAACATATGGAATTTGGATAATTTACTTAAATATAATCTGGACACATTAACACGTAATATGATACAGATAATATTTTTACTTCCTGGAAAGGTTTTTTCGAATTTTACCTAGGTTATCCTTTAAATTTTAAATTCAATTTTTGACATGTTT
>JAQIWF010000757.1:0-15837 GCA_034694965.1 Ceratozetes gracilis
TTCATTATGTTCTCCAATTTTGTTTATTCAGCTATTTTAAGCTAGATTAAATCAAATTTAACCGAAAACTATTTTATCTCTCTTTCTCTTCATCTCTCTCTACAATGTCTGTAATACTGAGAAGAATATAAGGTATATATTATTTTTTCTTATTGTGATTTGAAGGCATCCAATATATGACTCTTATATACAGATTCACGTAATAAATGTTTTGAGTCTTTATATGAAATTCTTCCGTTAAAGTGGTTGAGTTCGTGTTCACTAATAAATGAGCAAAACTTGTGTTCATAATAATGAAACTCATTATATAAGTGCCAAAAATTATAATAATTTTGCAGAACCGGCGCTGAAAGTCAAAAATTTGAAACAAAAATATTTTAATGCAAAATTGTTCCGACATTTCAGTTAGAATTAGAAATTTTTCACTTAATTATTGTCTGAAAAATGTGAACACAATTTACCAGATTCTCAATTACAGCGAATAACTTCATTAAAACCTATAAACAAATCCTTTAGATATCGATCTGTTTTTGTCAAACTTTGTTATTCGCAACTCTTCTGTAATTAATTGATATTCGGAGGAATCGATGCATTTCCTGATTATTAATTTAAATCAATGATTAGATACCGACACAACTCTCAATACATATTCAAATTATTCAAAACATATTCAAATCTAATGATATAATGAATGAGTTGATGCAAAAAACTACACAATTCTTAATGAATTGGAATAAAGAGGCAAAAACTTATCAAAAGATATGACGACAAATTGAATTAATTGAATATAAAGCATATGTTTTAGTCTATAGACTACTATTAGCTCCAGTCTTGCAAATAATTTTCCATTAAATGAATTGAATGTATTCTGAATTACTTTATCTGTTATTCACATTAACTCTGAAATGCATATCTGTTTATACAAAACAAAGTTTAAAATTTGAAAATATACTCAATTTGTTCTCCAAATGAATTGTATTTTATGAGTATCTCTAAAATAAATTATAATTTAATTTCTGAACTATAAAACTGAGCCCAAAATTGATATAAGAATTGGTGGGAAATGTTTGCTTTGAATTCTAAAAATGCATTTTGACATAAAAGAAAAGAGAATTAATTCACTCATTCATTGGATTACATTTTTAATGGATTAATATTTCAAAAATTTTCATTATTTATAACGAATGAAATAGTCATTTGAATTAAGCATTAATTCCACGAAAATATTTGATTAATAATAGTTATGTTTAAGGAAACGCTAATAAATAGGAATTGTATTACAAAAGCGGTATATATCTGTATATTTGGAGTTTATATTATATGATAAATAGTTTGGTCTCCAAATTTCAAATCATTAATTGCCGGACTTTTTTGAGAAACTATTCTATGAAAACTTAGACAGGAATGCATTGAATGAAATAAATGGGCTCCAAGTAAGTGAGGACTGCCAGAGCACTGCCAGAGCACTGCCATTAATGTTCGGTAATGTTCGTGATTACGTCCATCTGAATGGCAAACTATCACTACTCATGATTTATGAAGACAGTCATGCACTGCAAAGAGCACTCGTCCACAACTACGACCTTATGCCAGGTTCACAGCTTTGCAAACATGGGTCCAAAAAATATATCAATGCATAAAACAGAGTTGCCCAACAAAAACCCCTAATATTCTAAATTGCAAAACTCATTCATCGCATAACTAAGCAATTTACCAAGATTTATAACAGCTTCACCTGATTTTAGCCAACACCAGGATATGGCTTTAAGTAACACCATAAATGTCTTAAATAAAATATTTAAAAAAACTTCACCACCCCTTGAAGTGGAGAAGCTTGGTGAGTCATGTTTTTTTTTATTGTATTGGACAATTTATTTTGCTTATAGGTAAATGATAGTCAACATGCAAACTTTTGAATTATGATTTGTAGTGCAAGAGGGATATTATTCAAAAACAATCTAATTTTTAAGGTTAGGTGGACTCCTCTGCCTTCATGTGTTTGAGTTATTCTGTTTCCCAACAAAATTTTGGCACAGCTTTGAAAAAATGTCTATTTTTTACCAACAATTTTGGAGTTTTGTAAAAATTGTAATATAAATCCAATGAGTTTTAGACAAGAGTCCAGACTCCAGGGGGAGGATTGTTAATTTTCCACAAAATTTGCCCTAAATTTTTACCTATTAGGATCGGCAGAAAGGGAAAGTATTGCTTAATATTTTCCACAGCGACAAGGGGGAACCCCGAGGGGGGGGGGAGTATTTTCAAAATTATCTCTGATATGGGGTACTTTGGCTGCCCCCTTGTCGAACCCTATATGATATTAAACCCCATATAATTTTGAGGGGACTCACCCTCCATCTGAGGTCGAGTACATTCCTCAGGCCTTATTCATAATATTTTTATTCTATTTTAATGCCCATGCTGAATTCATTGCGCACTTCACTAAAAGCCGGTTCAATTTTTATTGCAATTATTAAATTAGTACTTACGTCACATCGAGTCCTATTTATATTATTTAAATTTAATCGATAAATTTTATCCCTGCAATTGAAAAATATATGTTTAGTTTATGGACTTGGAATGGGCTAAAGTGGGGGTCACTTACATTGCGCCGACATATAGAGAGTCACTTCGGGCGTCCAAATAAAAAGTTCTGTAATGAAATCGCCCGCAACTGAATTCTCGGACGTGTTCTGTAAACATAAGACAAAAAACACATTAATTGATAATCTTTTACATCAAAAGAGTTACATAATCTATGAAATTACATACAAAATAAGTTACAAGCTAGTTTGGCGATATAATCAACTTAATATTTTGAAAATTACCCCTCGAATAGTTACTATCAATATTCTGGTTATACAGATCTGTAAGACTTATCCAAAGATTTATAAGAATACGATTACATTATTATTATTATAATTATTATATGAAAATGTGTTTATACAGTCTATACTATCTACAAAATTTTTTAAAAATACCCCCTTCCTTGCCGCCTTGACAGCAATATCTACATTTAACAACTACAAACATTTAACATTACAGATCCACCCAGCAAAATTTTTAAGACGATAACGTAGTTTATCTGCAGGTTTACCCCCCCCTCGTGAAGTTGGACTCCTGTCGAACTCTGGTCAACATTAATAATAAAAAGGATGTAAAACTCGATAGAGTCAAAAATTGGTCATTCATTCCTAGTTTTTGTGATTTGAGACGAAGTGAGGGATCATCGGAACAGAAAAAATAACCGAAATAAAGCAGAAATACAATAATTCGTTATTTGTAACGTTTAGGCATTTTTTAAGCACATCTCACCCTATGATCCCTTTAGAATTTTCCCCAAAGACCTCCTCGAGTCACTGACCCTTCACATACTTGATTTATGAATAACTAAGAAGAGTCTATTCAAAATATCCCTGAAGTAGTGTCACATTACAAGATAATTCTACTATAGTTGTAAAAATTCTTAGGAAAGTCTCCTCAGAAAACCGTTATTTCTGTTAATTCAGTTAATTGAAGAGATGATGACCTCATCCGAACCAATTTAAACTCAATTTAACAATAAATTTTATCTCATTACTTATTAAGCATTTTATATGATGGCCATTTTGCCCGAATGATAGCTATTTTTACCCTTCACCATTTGAAATTGTTGGGAAATTGATAATCATTATAAATTCTGGATTTAAATGACTGGACATCTCTGAACTCAGTATTGACAGACTTATCAAAATGTTCGCCTCCCTTATGATAGGGATTGATGGCTGGAGGGGGGGATAAGACTGTGCGGTGATCACCAGATGAGGTGCGTCTCAGCGAGAGTGCAATGGAGTGAAATGAAGCACATTTTAATATAAGCTGACGAATGGTTGAGCTCTGGTAAAGCATAGGATGCGTGCCCTTTAAATTGCACGAATTGTTCATTAACCATTATTAACTATTATTATTAATTACTTTACAAATTCTATACCCATCCCATGGAAAGACTAAATTATGTTCTCTCACATCCCGATCCATAGTCTGAGCGATATCTGCACTCAAATTATTCGCCCATAAGGTATGCCTTTATTGAGGCAAACATTCACCACAAATGTGTGATTTGTTGAGTCACCGCTCAGTCTTCGGCGCGAAGAGCCCTCAAAAGAAGGAACGGACGAAAATAAGAGTCAAAACCAAACTGGAGAAAAGAACTCATAATAATTTGTGGGGTGGGTGTGGAATGGGTGTCAAAAAGGGAAAATCCATTACCTATGTCTACACATTATAAGTGATTTGAGAACAGCCATGAAAACAGCCCTAAATATCTTCATCTAATTTTTGTTTTCTTTCGGCCCTTATTTTCTCACTCTTTAAACACAATTTGTTTACTTCTTCTCTGATTTTAAGAGAGGAGAGGAAAATGTGGCGCGAAATCCATTTATGCCGTCGAAAACAAACTGAAACAATAGCTGACAATCAATACTCTAAAGGAGTGGTCCAAACATTCAACTCATTTGACTTTCAAGGAATACATTTTCTCTTCAATCAAATTTTGAAGAGATTTCCAAATGACATAAGAAAACAGTGAATCAGAAGAACACGATTTAATCCAATCGAAACTCGATTACAAGACAACCAATCGTTGTTTGCTTTTCATATAAAAGCAATTAAATAGAAACCGATTGACTCAACGAATAGGTTTTCAATTAAATGAGTAAAACTCTGCTATAGTTCATAGCAATCATTGTTCTCTCGGTGTTTCAATTCATTCAAAGCATTCAATTAATGCAATCATACTTATAATGACTTTAATTAATGCCTCGAATCGATTTGAAAATTAATATTTCTATCATTCATTGCATCACTTATTCTGTTTGATCACAAATTTCCCTTTTAATCAAATAAACCGTCAAAAGGGAAGTACCAAAAGTAGGTACACAACCGGGAGGGGCCCCGGAAATAGTTTTGCGTAAGATTTTATAATATAAGAGGAGGGGTAACACAAAAGGGAAGGCATACTATGAATCCTTAATAGACAATCAATTCTAGAAAATTGTAAACAGATTTGAGCCAAATTGTAAACATTAATAAACAAATGATACAAATTCACAATTTATATGATTAACCAAATATTTAGACATTTTGTGCGCTAAATATTAAAATGTTTTCATTAAAATTAATTTACTTTCGAAAAATTATTTAATTAAAAATGAATTTCAATGAGTAGAGGACTCAAAATAATTATAAATATATTAAGGCATGTAATGAACGGATAGTTATTAATTATAATGGATTAAAAGCACACCATTTGGTGAACGCTTTAATCTTTAAAATAAGATATGAATCTAAGAAACAAAAAAACTCAACTATTTTTAAATTTCAAGTCTAGTTTTGAGAAAATTTAGTGGAAAGACTGCATTTTTCAAGTGATGGCCGCACACATCCTATCATCAGTCTTAGGCATATCTGTCAACGACATCAACAAAACCCATGCGAACCAAAATGTTTGGTTGGATGACAGGACTGGTGACCAAACTATTATCACGACAAATATCACTCGTAATTAGCAATAATTCTCATTCGTTACACTCAGTCGTCAAAAACTCAAGAAATCACTCGCTTTTCATTAATTCAAGAATTGTCACAAAGAGTATTGCAAACATATACTGAGGTTAAAATTTAGCCCTTTCTCAGGGCAGAGCAAAATCCTTAAAAACAAAATCATAAAGAGGGCCCCCAAATTTGGCCAGGTTAAAACCATTTTCTCACAAATTTGCTAATTTAGTTAACTTAATGGGATCTAAATTGAATGCAATCATGAATAACAAGAATTTAAAGAAACGGTGGTTTTACCCTCTCCCCTATTTTAGTAGAATGACGATCTGGATTCTATTACATGAAATCTTTAAAACGACATTTTTGCTAGATCCAATAGATCTAAAGAACGCATTTCTTATGAAATACTTATAAAAGGATTTTTGTTGGGAAACACGGGTTGAATGAAATTCGTTAAGAATTTAATTATTTGATTAGAAGTGTTGTAACGATCGGAAAGAAATCTTGAAATGAAAGATAGAAACCGTATTTTAAGTATAAATAGTTTATAGCGAAGTCATATCATTGGTTTAATGGATGTGATATCCGAGTTAGTATTGAAGTCGGTTTGAATTGGTATTCTGCCGGTGCTCTCAATATCGGGTTTTTGGTGAATTGAGATAAAAAGCAGTTGTCTTACTCTCGGGAATAACCGAATGGTAAAAGTTTCAACTAATGAAGACATCTCTGACACAAGTTTTTGACAGATGTTTCAATGAAAGCAAAACTAGTGAAAACTTGGACAACACTCAGCACAGCCTAATGTTATCTATGAGCAAAACCTGGACAGTGTAATAGTGAGACCGATTTATGTGCTAAATGACATTATAACAACTTTGAAAGCCCTGTACCCCAACACAGCTCTAAGGTCTAGTCGTTTGTGTTTAGCGCAGCGTTTTTTCTCTAAATATGAAATTAAGACATTAAAACATTAAATCATATTATATGCCAACTCTTAGACTGAAATAAATATATGGAGTATTCAAAGCCGGCCTTTCTTTGCAGTTTATAATGTGTTTGGCTCCGGGCCATCACTTTTACTGGTCAATAGAGGTGGGAAAATGGCTGCCAGCTTACAATCAAATGATTGTGTGCTGAAACAAAAACTAAAAACAAGTTGAGTTTGAGTTGAATTATTTGAGTGCATAACATGGCATACAAGGCATCAAACAGCAAACCGTCAATTAATTCAGCCCAATATAGCCATCAGCCAAATGCAGCCCAACTCAGACTCACTCGAACTTAGCTCTCGAAGCCGGGGCTCAGACTTAAACTCAATCCTGAGTCGAACTCGTGCTAAGCAAAGCTAATGAAATGAAATCACCTGAACATAAAAGTTATGCTCATAAGACCGAGAGGGGAGTCAAAGGCACACCAAATGAAGAAACATACAAAACAGGCATTAATATTGAGCAGAGGGGTCATAACGCAGGGATCATCAGTTGTGCCTCCAGTATACCAGACAAACCAGTTTTTTACTGATGAGGGCATCAAAAAATATATACGTATATCGAGTACTACTCGTTGGCACAAAATTAAGTCATCAAAACTCCTAATTATATACAGAATATACACAACATATTGTTTATGCAAACAAAAAAAGTCCACAAATAAGAGGAAAACCTAATCATAGATTCGACGGACCATACAATCGATTGGCTAATGATTTGTGTTTTACTATGACTTAGAATTCAGTTTTGAATGTTTTTCAATAAAAATTCAAATATTTTCCAAAAATATAATATATTTGAGAATCGATGGAAAGGAAACAAAGAAGAGAGAAATGAGTTATTCATAAAACAATTTGAGTTCTAAAGTGATAGTTATAAAGAAATTTACATTCAGTACAATGGAGTTCATTGAGAACTTCCTTCAATTAAATAGATTAGAAGTGCATGAAGTCTATGAATTGCATGAAAAACAAGAGAAACAACGATAGGGACTCTCAAAGACAGACAAAGCAGATCTCAATTAACCAAAACAAGACATACGACCGGTGCAGGCGTGCTGTTGGGCAGCTGAGCGCTGGCACAACACTCGGGTCCACAAAAAATACTATCATTAGTCGCTATATCGATCCAATCGGTTATTTTGGGGGAGAGTTGGGATCATTGAAAGTAGAGCTCATAATTGAAAATTCATTGAATATAACGCTAATTAATGTCTGTCTTATTTTATGAACTTAACTGATCATCATTTTTATGACTCTTTTGATCAATAATTCATGAGCTCAAGAGACACATCCAGTAGTTTGTATTGAATTAACTCTTAATGTTCGCTACAAATAAGGCATTAAAATCTTATGCATTCAAACACATTATATAATGGATTAATTGAAGCTTAGATTAAAACTACAGAATGTCATACAATTGAGGACTACATCTAATTATCAAACAAAATGACATCAAAAGACAAAAACATTGCTTTAAATTATAAATTGAACTAAATTTATGAGAAACTCTTTAATATTATATTAGAGAATCAGTAATAAAGTCAAAGGCTTTCAATTATTAACGAATGCACGGAATGGAGGAAAAGGACCAAAAATACAGTCCTTAGCTTACATTCAAAATTGTATTCAATTCTACGAATAACGTATAAAAATGGAAGAAACAGACTATCGAACCATTAAAAGTATGGCTCCTTTCTATCTCAAGAGTGCAATAGATCCGTTACCAAAGGGAGAAAACAGGGATTTAAACCCAACAATACAGTAATCGAGAGGACAGAAGGGGGAGAGAGAGGAGAGAGAGAGAGAGAGAGGAGAGAGAGAGAGAAAGGAGGGAGAGAGAGATAGATGAAAAGAGGCGAGGACTCGAAATATTGATGATTTATCTAAAAGTTTGACAGGAATACAATAGAAGTTTCATTTGTGAACTGAGTTGCAGTGCATTTCACTAATTTCAAAATTTTCGTATCATTTGTTTATCTCAAATTCCCATTCAATGCCAAAACTATTGTAGAGTTTGAGTTATGATCACTAAATCACATAAAAAAGTATTTTTGACCAAAAATATGAATGACTTAAAACAAGAAATAAATGTATTATTTGTTTGTTTTTACAATTTTTGAGAATAAATGGAAGTAAAAGGAAGACAATATTTGATAGGAAAGTGAGCCAACAGTGAGCTTAAGGAAGGCTCAGGAGTCGAGGCAAGTCGAGTGTGTAATGAAGCTGTGATGCCATTCATTCAGGTTTGCACTAACTTTTGTGTAGAGCACACACTCTTAGACTACTGATAGTGCGATATATGAAATACATTGGAGGAGAGAGTGATGCAAACAAACGGTGCTCTGTTTGGCACTCTTTTGCACGAATGTCTCACAAATCCTAAACTTGGAGAAGAAAGGAAAGCAACCAAAGAATTAACTCCGAGTCACACATTCAGAAGGGAAGCGCATATTTGAATGCATCGACTGTTGAGTCCCCGAAAATATGCCTCAATTCACGTCAATATATATACGTCTGACGAATCAGTCGACAAATAAATCGCCAAATCTTTAACTCAATTATTTGCTTTACGTATACATAAAGGGAAAGGAATGCAAAACAAAAATTTCAAACAATTCTTTCAAAACAATATTAAAATTCTTTAGAAAAATGAGTAATATTTTGATGAATTTTGGAAGAAATGCCTGAAATGCAATAAAATACTATTTGTGAGTGTTTTCTCAAATCAAGTAATAAAGTAGTTTTGATTGAATATCAGTCCAAACATTAGACAAATGGATGATATAATGTGAGAACGATATTAACCATCGATTGGAGTGTAAATCAATGTTCATAACAGTTGGCATAAACTGCAAGTTTCACACAACCAGAAGATTAAAGATTAAAACTTCATCATTAGATTAATAAAAGTTTGGAGAGGAGTAAGAGAGCTGTGATTTGGTTGTAATCTTATAGCACTTCTATTTGTAGAACCAAACGACGCTTTTCCGCACTTTTCGCTGCTTAGAGAGTGAAACAGAAATGACTGAAATGAGAGCATAGTTTGTGAGACAATATTTTCTGGTATAGAATTAGTGCAAAGACTGCGCCAAAGAGTGTAATCTTTAATTGGATGCCACGGATCACATCAGTGAAGTTCACTCAACACTTGCCTGTTATCACAATTTATTATCTTCACTATAGAGTGAATGTCTCTTTGAAAACAAGACAATACTCTTCTGTTGCCATTTATTACATTAACTTCGCTTTTAAGCTCACGAATAGATGTCTAACGAAAGTGAATTCAACTCATACTAAAACATATTATAAATTATCAATAGTTTGGCGTAATATTCATCCGTGAACTTCACGAATATGCAAAACAATGGGTTCAAATGCAACAAAAACTTATCGCAAATATTTTGCTATTTATTAGTCCAGACTTTTTGCTTAAGAAATGAGTTACTATTAAAAGTGATTTAATTGTTTATATGATGAGAGATAACATTCTGAGTGTTAATAACTGAATAAGTTATGCATAATTTACTTACAATTGTTAATCACTTGACTCGCAGTTAATGCCAACAAATTTACACTAATTTAATGCCAAAATTATAAATTCCAACGAAAAAAAGGGAAAAATGAAAAACTCTGAGAAAATTGAAAGTAATGAAAGTCTGGAATGTTTTAAAACGACTACTGAAATGAAGTGCAGGTTTGGTGTGAATTTCATTTACTAACATTATATCCATTATTTTTATGCACACTTTGTATAAAACTCTGAATAAATATAAAGAATTTCTCACTAAAAGTAATTTTGTTTTGAATATAGTTTTGTTTTATTTATAAAAAGCAAATTTAATGGTCGCACAAAACAATTGCTTCAAAACTAACATCACATCAAATATCTGAACAGAAATTAACTCAAAAACTCATATCAATATTGAGATTATAATTAATTCAATTAATTCAATGCAAACATCTATCAAAAAACTCATTATATGTTGGCTTTTTGGGAGAGTTTTAGGCCCAGGAATATATCAAATGTTTTGTTATACAAAGTAAAAAAGTGAACAATAAATGTAAACTACGGTTAACTAAAAATTTGTGGAATTATTCAATGATTTATTATTGCTGACAAAAAATGGCAAAAATTGCAAACGTGTTTCGATTCACTCACAAAGTATAGCACTTTTGGGAATCTCAACAATGAAGGCATTAATACCGAAATTGCAGACCGAATGAGCGCCGACTGACTCGTGAGCAACGATTCTGCCATAAAATGTTACTCTCAATAATAACTATTAAAACTTATACCTCGAACACATTGAATACATGCAATACAATAGTCTATCGAAAGCCTTTTAAACAAATATCAGGGAATGAATGGAAAATTCAATTATTGCTAAAGACTGAGATTTTAGGCCCAAAACACAATTCAATTGAGTGAATGAATTTGAGGCAAAATCTGTTGAATCAATAGTTGTCTCTCCAAGTGATTCACTCTTTATTACTGTCCTAACGAACAGATTGTTTACATTAATTAATAATTTGATTGAAAATTAAGGCAAAAAGTTTGACAGTTTTTATTAAATCATAATATAATACATAAGATAAATATTGATTGGCTTTCCATAAGCAGAGAGAAAAGCAATTTTCAGTCGACACACGAGCAGCGGGAGAGCCGACTCATATACTGCACAGCCTATGATGTCATAGAGAGGATGCAATTTTATACCACAGATGAACTCAAATGCATTAAAACTTTTCTTTTTTAGCAATTTTTAATCCATTTTCGAATCCCACGAAATGGTTTCACCCTTTCATTGAAGCGAATGATAAATAAAAACTCAATCTTCGGGTAATTTAAGACTTTCTCTCATTTTTGTCGGACTATCACTCAAATCAAAGTAAGAGAAGTCGAGATATAATAATGAAATAATAGTGTAATCCAATGACTTATATAATATTTATATGTTATGTGCTTTACTATCGACACATCTGTTCATTAGTTCACGTCTTCTCGAATGAGCTTTTGATGGCTTTCACATACGAAACCGTATTTGACATTACAATAGTACACAAAAAATATATAATCAGATATTTATGTATATAGAATAGAGAGGAACCACCAAATATGGCAGAAAAATTCATTTCATTGTCATTTGAATAAAGAAGTGCAGCCAATAAGAGTACCGCCAGTGGAAGAACTTCTCTGTCGACTTCTCCCTCTCCCTCTCATAAAAGGAACAGTGGGTATACAAAGACAGCTGTGGCTATAAAATACAAGCAAAGGTGCAAAAGGAGGAGGTTTGCCAATACCCAGAGAATAATGCCTTGAGTTTAATACACATAACCAAAGTATATGTTATGTCGTCTATTGAATTGTGTTTTTCTCATTTGTTGCTCGAATACCTCTCATACCTGCTCTCAAATATTTCGACCACTTGTCTGAGACTCCAATTTTGTAAATTAAGGATAAATGAAATGAATGAATGATAAGAAATAAATTGTGTTTCGTTCGGAATAACCCAAAAATAGATTCAGTTATTATTGAGAAGAGAAGAGCCAATAAATGGCTGCCAAAAGAAGATCGAAAGAGTAGTTTACTGGAGACTAGAAAACACTTCGAGTCCAGACTTAAATTTTCAATATATATGGGATTGTGAATATCGGAGGCATTATTCACAGCTATGGCATCACATGCATCGCATCCGCATTATAAGAGAGCGTCAATCACTTGAGAGACTAAATGATTGATTGCACATAAGTAGCCATAATATCAATGGCAAAGCCATCGATTATTCGCCACTATTTTTATATATGCAGTTCATTGTAATAACAAATAAGTATTTAAAGCATTAAATATCACTACGAAGAGAGAAATTGACTTTGATTTGAGTTTACGACAAAATACACTACAAAGAGATCAATGCGTTTCCAGTTATTGTATAACCGAAGAGGAAATTAAATGATATGTTTGGCCATAAAACAGACCAATCTTTTTAAGTTAGAGCCAAAAATAAGAGAATAACTAATAATAGATTAATGTTAGCAATAATAGTATGGATGTAATACCTCTGTGATGTCTAACAGCATGTTGTGTCTCACTATTGTATTGAGTCCAGTGTCGTCTAAATCCATACGAAAAGGTTGATAATAGAGATAGAGATGCAATAATAGTAATGAAAAGTCTTCTCCAACAGCACTGAAACACTGTGAGAGCACAGGAATAACACAAAATCCTCATATTGTTTGAGATTAATATTGGTTTGACAGCCAAAACAAAATCATCAAAATATATATTAGATATAATGTGAATGACATGAATCACATCCTCAGCCACTCATAGACTAAACAAAAGGCAATTGTCTACCGATGGCCACAAAATTAGTTGATTGCAACCAATAAACATAACCCGAAGCCAAACATCAATTATTTGACTGAATAGTGAAGACAACGACCCGAACACCGGATATACTCAACGATTGAAAGCCTTAACATTTAAACACTTTTGGATTGTTTGTAACAAACAATTATTAAAACTATTCAAAGCATAAGTGAATTCATTTTTGAGCACAAAATTGTTTGGGAGTCGAGTGAACACCGAATGTGAACAACACATGAATTGAGAGCATATGCACTGCGATATTGTGGCACAACTTGTGTCCGGTCCACAATGAAGAGCTCAAAACACTGAACACTCTGGTAGTGTATGAAAGAGCAGAACGTATGTGGCGTTAGAGGCGGACCTCCTCCCGTCCCATTCTCTTGGCTGCCGGAGGCAGAGGCAGGCGCTAAATGAGAAGTGACTCCAATGTTAAGCTTATTCAGTAGAAAATTGGTGAACCGACTGAACGGAGCGCCACAACAGTTCGAGCCGTAGATCGCAAAGAGATAACAAATTTGTTAGAAACAGTCCAGAAATGCTTTGCGATAAAAACAGTGAAACCAGTCATGTATTTCACATACACTTAAATTCAATGGCAATAAACATGATATAAAAGTTTCAAAGTCTTTCTGTTGGCACAAAACTAAACACAAGACTATTCTTCTCGAGAATGCTCTCCGTTTGTATGCTATAAAAGCACAGAATCTGAGTGAATGTGCTCTCAATGTGTACCAAAGGAGAGAATGCGATACCTTTGGCTGCAATGCGCATGAAATTGACAACAACTCTGTTTTGATACAGGAATACAGTCTGTTCCCAATGTTGTGTCGGATCAATCAATATCTGTGATGTCATCAATCAATGAAACCAAAGAGACTCGCACTCAATACAAGTGCACAGAGACGTACGTTCTCTGTCATTGCCAGCACTGAACACTACTCTCCACATAACTCCCCTAATATTGGAAATGACCCGACAGTCACATAATATATTGGAGCGAATAATTTATTCGATACTTGGCTAACATTAGCCCAAATGTAGCCCCGTTTGTATGCCATCAAATGAAACCAATAATGACTCAAATCTACACAACTATTATAATACTCTCTCTTTAGTAATCATTTCAGTAGAAAACGTGTCCTTTTGTTTAAATATAAATATTATCAAATTAATTGATTGCCTTAAATGACAGCACAGGTATACTCTTTTGATTACACCACTGAATCTATGAAACCGAATATCATTTAATTTACTCAAACAAATAAAAAGGGAATAAAAGTTAAATTATTTGCTATTTATTTGACTTAACTTTTGTTTTATTTTGGTTTGAAGTCATAAATTTTAGAGTCATTTACCTCAAGATTATTCATATTCACCATTACTTTTGGAAATATTCTGTTCAGGGTAATATATTAACAAAGAAGACGTTCTGATAGACGAAATCAAGTTTCCTCAAAACTCTTCAAAAGTTCATGGATTACAACCAATTTATTTACTTGGATTCAAACATTTGAAATGAGCATAATTTTCAAAACTCAAGTTTGAATTATTCAACGAATAAATGAATTATTTCGCTCTAATTTTAGATGAAATTAGATCATTATATTGAGAATGGACTTGGTCACATCATAACTAATTTTAGATTGATGTTTTGCATTTTGCTTCAATTTAACATGAACATCTTGTCGTCTAAAAAAGTTTGTAAATTATAGCAACATTGGTTTAGCTAATGTGAATAAGACCATGATCTATTTTTGAGTTGTTAGTCAGTCGTAATTATGAGAACTCGAGATAAAAGCTATGATTGATATAAAGTTTTTATTAGAGTTGATTAAAAGCCCACAATTGTCCAAATCTTATACTAAAATTGATGATAATTTAATAGCTATGAAACTAATCTGAATTAGGACTGAGAAGAGCATCAAAAGAAGAGATCTGACATAAGTCGGAACTCCTTTTTTATGACGAGAAAAGTATTGTATTCGAGTTTAATATTATTTAATGTTCTCACGAATTACTCTCAAAAATCTCTGACTTTTAAATTAGTTGAGACTTTTGGCTGATTTGAGTGTAAATGCAAATAACAAATACAATGAATTCATCCAAACTTAGAGCTAAGAAAAGGGAGAAATGCATTTCAGGTCAAAATTAGTCTTTTTATTTGGGAAAATGTTGTTTTGCTTGGGATTGGGCTGAGAGGAGAGGGCATTAGAATTGCATGAACTCGAATAACCACTTAATAATAAAGTATCACTCAATAAATCGAAGCTCAGAATAATTTATCAAATTCTGCACTAACTCTGCATTAACTCAATTGGATTTTAGCCGACATTTGCCAAACACTTCATTATTTGACTCTAAAATAAGTTTTTGAATCTGTTTTCGACAATTAATTCTCGAAATGAATTTCGTTGTGAAAAATGTTTACTAATATTTGGAGATAAGAATATTTTAAGCTTCAAATTAATGAGAATTTCTTTTTATATAACTATTCATACATTAAAATAAGTTCATTTGCAAAGAAATGGAGACTTAATGACTAAAAACTAATTTTTCATAACATTTTTGAGAGCAAAAAATAAGCTCAGAATACATTTATGGGCCGATATATTGAGCCCATAATCATAATTATTGTTTTGATAGCATTAAAATATTTTGCAAATCATAAGGAATATCGAATAATTGGGTGAAGAAAACAATGAACAAAAAAGTAGTCCAGAAAACATGTAATAAAAATCTCTTGTAAAAATACAATTAAAATAGCAACAATAAAATATAAACATGGTTATTTCGGCCCCCATTGGGAAAAATCAAAAGGTTGTATATATCTAGGTGAACGTACTTTTAGGTAATATAACTTACCATGTACAGATCCTGCGGAAAAGGCATAAATGAACTTATACTAATAAAAATGAAATTGAATTGGTTTAAAAAGGTGATG
>JAQIWF010000758.1:0-15836 GCA_034694965.1 Ceratozetes gracilis
CTCTCTCTCTGCCTCTCTCTCTCTCTCTCACTCTGCCCCTCTCTCTCTCTCTCTCTCTCTCTCTCTCTCTTCGCGGAATAACTCGAAAATCTGTAGGTTTTGTCAAAGTATATAACAATTATAATAATAGTATTTGAATCGAAATTTTATTATTTTATTATATGATTTCAATTCCGGACTGAAGTGAATAAATACTAAATGTAAAACTCTTTTTGCTCTTTGAATCAAACGAAATGTTATTTCCGTAAACTTTGTATGAATTTAAATACGAAATGTGAATAGAAATAAAATAGTGATAAAAATGCTTTTTTGGGCATTTCCTCAGTTTTTGTCGATTTGTTCCCATTTTATGGCATTTGGAAACTGATAATATTTTTTGTTGGTTTCAGAAATGTTTAAAATTAATTAATTTTGACGATTAGTTTCGATTATGCCTTTCGGCTGAACCTTACATTAAAATCAATAAACGACTGACTTTATGAACCTTTAAAATGGAGTGAAAGGAAAGCCACAAAAAAATATAAGAAATTTATGTTCGCTCAGAATAATTGCAATAAAATTAAGTGATTTAAAAGTTAAAAAATATTTGACTTAAAGTGAGGTTTGCGTGCAATTGGACTACACTTTGCAGTCATTTATTCGCCTATTATTTATAAAATTGATTATAAATTATAATTTCATTTCCACTCATTTAAAAGTTGAATTGAAATTTTCAATTTCACAGCACATATACCCCAAAGAGCTCTGGTATGACATTAACTTTATTGGCGTTCAGACTTAAAATGTGAATTATATTCACGAATTTGAATAAACAAATTGAAAAGAATTTAAAGAAAATGAAATTATTATCAGTTTATTAGCCTCTCATTTAACATATTATATTCAGAGTCATATTTTGACTCAACTTTGAAATTTTCAAAAATAAATTATCATTTCTTAAATTTATGATTCAATTGAATATTGAATTCAAGCTTAGAGTCAAAGAAGAAATAAAAACAAATTTAAATGAGTTATGAAAACGAAAACATCACTTGTATTGAGACAATACATACATAAAAATAAGAGTCAAACCATTTGTGCGAAGAATAAAATTCATGATTTCATTGACTTTCTCTCACTTTTGTTTTCATTCTGTGCGGCGAATAACTCACACTTTGGGCACAGAATAGAAATATAATATTTATCTTAAATGGTTTGTGATTATTATTTGTCGGAATTTTTTAATCTTAGGACTGAAGAAAATGAAAGCAAAATAAATAACTGAAAAAATAAAACAAAATAAAAATACTCATCATTTGAGACCTCTATAGAGAAGTACCGAAAAAATCTCATTTAAGACAAAAATAAAAAGAAGAGACAGAAAAAGAAATTACAATTAAAATGAGAAAATTATTAGTTTTCAAAAATTTCAATAATAGCCAAGATGTCAATACTCAGAATTGAACAATTTTGATCATGTGTGATCTAGAATTTTTATATAAATGTTTACCATGGCGAAAGTGTCATTTAACTATTATGAATATAACATGGGTGTCTATCCAACTTGAACTTCAGGGTGGATGGGGTTAAAAAGTACCCTCCCCTGAGCTTTAAAAACTTCGACAGTCCTACCTGTCCATAAACGTAAGATTATCAAAATATCAAGGGGTACCTGGTCAAATCTCACATCTAATGGGGTATTCCGTCAATACCCTCCCCTATGGACACCCCTGGAATATAAGCTATTGTAATTTATTCGAGAAGAAAATAGTATACCATCTTGGTGATGTCTTGGCTAAAACCAAAATTTAAAAAAGCCGAGTCGGCCATCAATAGAGATAAGGTATTAAATAACGTATTAATGAAATCTAAAGTGTGTTCAAAATGTGGACACAAATTATCAAAAAGTAAATAAAGTGCTAATAATTTTTCATAAGAAAAGAGATCAAAATCTTAAACTCATTTCATTTTTATTTATTTATTTTCAGAAAGAAGTGGAAGTCCTTTAAATTATCTATAGATATAAGTGAAAGTCCAATTCAATAACCTTTGAATATGTTTAGCAACAAGTTCTGTGACTTAACTTTAATAAAACGTCTGACTAATGCTATGTTGACTCTCTCTCTCTCTCTCTCTCTCTCTCTCTCTCTCTCCCTCTCATTCATCTTTCATCGCATGAATTTCAAGATTAAAAATTAATATTTGAATGGATTGAAGCGACAGATAATAAATATACCGAATATTTATTTGGTGGACATGTAATACATGAGAGAAAGTGCCATAAAATACACGACTATTTCAAAGTCAAAATATTTTTAATTCACAGCAGATTTGAATTAATTTTCCCATTTCTGGGAAACGATTCTTGCAATGCCTTATCTCTGAGAGAGGGATGCCATCAATCGTTCAGTTGAGAGGGAAATCAATTTTTCATCCGAGAGGAGAGATATTAATCTAATGTTGTTTTGGAAATTGTTTTAAATCACATTCGCTATTAACACGAGAGATGAGAATTAACCAGGATGAATTGTGTGCCATAATAAACATGAATAGCATAAAGATTATAATTAAAATTTATTATACAATTTGTGTATGAAATGTGTTTCTCAATAACGGAAAGGTATGGAAAGGTATGCCTTTCTTTTAGAGATGAAAAGTTCATTGAACCGAAATATTTCTAATTTTTCTCATTTTTTCATCCATTCATTCATTAATTATATCTTTGAAACGATTAGCCAAAAGAATTGGTTTCAATGTTTTACTAATCTATTAAATTATGTTATGCTGTGCTCTTGAGAGCTGTCTTTCTTCTCTTTAGACTCACTCTTCCTCAATGTCTGCTCCAAAATATTGTTTTATGCAAATTAATTACATTGAAATCAATGGTTAAAAAAACTTAATTATATTCACAAGTGTTTTACGAATTAATTAATTGATTTATTTCACAGTTAAGGATATGAATAGAAAATAGAGGTTTACCTCAAAGAGTTCCCTTATCTCTGTCTCCTTTGCTCTTATTTTTAGTAAATGCATTCAATTTCCATAACTATTCGATTGAAAACTTAATTATATATTATTTGAAAATATAATAGTTTAATAGACCTCCAAAATAACTTCATGTGTTTTTCGTACCTATAATTGAAATCAATTTTGAAATCACATTCGGATATAAATTGTGAGACAAAACCAATTGCTCTGAAGAGTGGAAAAAACTGGTAAAACAAATATTCATCGAAAGAACAACTTTTTTCCCAATCCTTTCCTGTCGTATATTTGCAAAATTCAATGACTTATTCAAAGCAGGATTTTTCGGTCTCTCTCTCTCTCTCTCTCTCTCTCTCTCTCTCTCTCCACATGAGAATATTTGGCACCAAAAAGCCTTTAAACTCCATTTAAGATTAAAAACTCAATCATTTGAGAGGAAAACATATCGACTTATGTATACATTAGACTTATATAACCTTCAAATAGGAAAAGAGATAAAACTATAATAAAGTAATTCATATTATGATTGTTGATGTCCTGTCAAATGCTTTGGAAGAGCTATGATTGAGATGATTGCCTAACAACTTATCAAAGGGTTAACTATTATGTTAGAGAAACCCTTTAGTAATTGCATTAATAGATCATTGGTTTTGGAAATTATGACAGAAAAATGCAAACAATATTCACAAAATTATTATCTGATTATTAATAGAAGAATGTATTTGGGATAACATCACATGAGAGCTCAAGAATGCTCTTCTCTCAACTAAAAGTGAATGCATTGTGTTCTTGCTAAAATATTTCTATACTTTCTGTTATCATTTCGCAATGTTTTCTCTAATGATTTGTCATTACATAAGTTTTTGAATAAAAAGCTCATTTTTCAAACCTCACGAATAGATAATTTAAATAACTTATCGTACAATCAATGCTTTGCATCTTTTTTTATTCGTGGTCTAATAACTTCTTTTCAACCTTAAGGTTTCATCAGATATCTGAGGCGTTTTGCGGGAATTCAACTCAGTTTTGGGTAAGTGTTATATATTTTGCATATTTCTATGCATTGATTGAATAAATTGTTTGCAGAGAAGAGTATTGACTAATGATTAACAAAAGTCTGAGTAAATTAGCACTGAATTCATAGATTGAATTGTTTGAGAAGAGAGTCACACAAAAAAATCAATTTGTTGTGAAGTCTTATCCGTAAACAAAATTAATGGTCACAACAGCTATCAGTTTATCTAATATTAGATTTTCAATCAGACATTAGACCCTTGGCTTTGAAATTGTTTGTGGGGCTCGACTTCACTATGACTGGCCATAAAACAGTTTGTGTTCTGGCGTTTAATGACTTATGCTGTGCTCAGAAGCAAATTGCAAAATACTTTCTTCAATTACAGAGTATATAAAATTAAATGAGTTTTTCACTAAATTCTTCATTCATTGGATTTTTATTCTTCGATAAATTGCATTCAATTTTGGAAGTCCTGTCCTCAGCACTGAATCAAATGAAAAGGAAATTAAATAAAAAATATATTTATTTCCGAAAAATGTATTTCTCTTTCATTGATTACATTTTGAGATAAAATATTTCCATTTTTCCCAATCAAATGTCACTATTTTTTTGAACTCATAATCCCTAATGTTTTGAATGCAATTCTCTGAATACTATTTGTATTCCCTTTTATCTAATGTTTTGTATGCTTTTCGGGAATCAATTGTTTTCCTGAAAAATGGTGTTTTCTTTCATGTTTTACAAAATTGTTTGTGAACTTCACCAGAAAATTAATGGTAAAAAAGGTCTTTTTATGTCATTTCATGCATACACTCCACTAATCTCTTGTGTTATTCTGAGTGCAGAATATTCTGTGTATTAAACAAAAGACCTTTTTTTTGATTAAAATTTGTTTATATTCTTGAAACTCATTTTACACTTTCTTTTGTCTCTTTTTCTGAATTGAAATTTTAAATTAAAAGTTTGTGAAAATCATATCTAATAACAGTTTTTGTGACACTTTCCCTGTTTTTTGAGGCAACAAAAAGGGTTTTGATTAAAATTCTTCACAAAATTTAATGGAAGTATAAAAATAGTGTTTTCGTACCGAATATTGAATTATAAATATTTCAATAGATATGAGTGAAGCCATCAAATGAATAGGTCTTTGAAGTGAAAGCGAAACCACTTTATTATTAGTGATTCCATTCCTCTGACAATGAAAATGAATAATAAGATTATGCCATTTGTGAAGTGCACTATTGTATAGCACTGTGCAGACAATGACCGCTCAGTTGTGTTGGCATTCAATGACCCTAACATTCATTTATTATTATATAATATCGAAATTGTTTGGACCAAACATTGACCGATAAATTAAAAGCTAAGAAATGTTATATTAGTTGCAAAATATTATCAATTATTGAAAGCCTCCTCTTTTTGGTCGCAATCTATTGAAGCCATAGATTATTATTATTACAATTCGTTGATATGAGAGGAGAACCGCTCACAACAACGCCAGACAACAAAAGGCAAACTCCGAGGATATTTCAATACAGAGCCAAATGTAATTCGCTTTCTTATGGCGATTAGAATGCAATACAATGGCAAGTAATGGGAAAGCCTTCTATCGAAACGAGAAGTGGTGGCCATTAAATGGCGCACAACTGGTCCCAACTCAGTATGTGATTCAATGGCACAACACATGATTGTTATCACACGAAAAATTCATATATTAATACATTAATATTCATATATCATACACTTGTAGTCGTTTTGTATTATCCAGTGCTGTTCAAGTCTGTACCATAAGTCAGTGGAAAACCTCCCCTTCCATTCCCTTCTATTCTCTTTTACTCTGACTGTTGGCTAAATCTCTTCATCTCTTCGTTACATTAGATATGAATTTCTCGTATATATTGTGTAATATTTTATTCAATATTTTATTGTCGTTGTTCTACAACTTGTTTCCATCACTTCTCCCGTTCCATACCATTCCTAATATCAAAGCACAGGCTTTAGTGAGAATTTCTCTTACAGGCTTTCCTTATCATTAGTTTTTTTCTTCTTATTTCTATTCTTTTCTCCGATTTTATATAAGTTTTTTCATATGTCATTGAAGTGTTTGCTGAGGTCTTGGGATGAGTAGGGATGAGCTGAGAGGCTGAGTCTATAAGTGAAAACTGTAGGGAAGTGCTTAAGAAAACAGCTGAAGACTTGTCTGCAATCAAACCAAATGAGAAATACAAAAGTACCGAAATAGAAGACACTGAAAGAATAAAATAATAACGATGGTCATTTGAGAGCATCTATTTTAACAAGGTAATTAGCTTTTATTGCCAATTCACAGATGTTCTCCATTAAGATAATTCTGAAATTTATTTAGTGATTATCAAAAAATCATTGCAATAATAATTAATTTTGAGAGGATTTTACTAAAAATAATTAAATTTATAAAATGTGAGAAAGTATTTGGAAAATGAGCTCTACTTCCCTATGCCTCACATCAAGCAATTCAATTGATTAGTTTCGCTCAAAGTTTCTCATCCCTCAAAACTTTCAAATACACTGTATTACACTCTTTTTCAGTCAAATAATGGATTCAAAGAGAGAAACAGATATCAAACCCATTTGCGAGAGAGAGAGAGAGAGAGAGAGAGAGAGAATTTTAATGTAATGACAGGGAGCAGAGGGCTATCAGTTGTTTTGATTCAGTACAGTTAAGTGGACGGAAAATGGTCGGTAGTACTGATTTCTGCTGTCAAAAATATGCTGATTGCAATCAGAATAAGTGGTGGCCAATAGGACCAGAGGAGTGTCCACATAGACAATGGAGAAGCCCTGAGACCCGATTCTGCGGTCATTCGAGACAACACTGATGTTTGCGTTCCGCTACACTTAATGCCAATCGGGAGGAATACACTCTTCAAATCATTTTCTATTCATTTGGTGGGCTCACCATAACTGGAGAGTGCACTTTCAAAACCAGAGCAAATGACATACTATTTCCATGTGTATTGACTACTCTTTTGACATTCAGATGAGAGTCAATTTTGCATCGATTCCCTCTATTTTCACTCCATTGCACTCAACTCCATATCCATAGATAACTAATATTTTTTATTCGGATAACTTATATTTTATTCAATTTTATCATTCATTTCACATCTCTATTGTATTATTTGATTTATTTCTCTTCAGATAGAAAACAATTTTCTTAATTATATCCATTTATTTCGACAATTGAGAGATGAAATTGAAAATTATTATCAGATTTTGCGTCAAAAAATTATTTGTAATCAAATTTTGAATTATTTTTCTATTTATCAAATGGTTAACTATTTTGGGAATAATGAAAGTTTGTCTAAAAATAAATTTAGTAATAATTTGATTGCATTTCATATAAACAAATCGATTATTTCCAGGCATTCCTAACAAATTCTGTCCTCTATTTCAATGATTAATATATTTTACTTGAATTCTAATTCTAAGCTTTGAATACACTGTTGTTATTGAATTCGTGAACAAAACACAAATTATTGTGTCTTATCTCTAAAATACATAACATTTTTGTCATACAATATATCAGTTTTGAATTGAGTCCATATATTTCTGTCACAAAAATTATAATATATTTTCGTTTTCTCAACAAAATTTCATTTATCAATGAACTACTGGAAAGCCTTCAGAACTGTTCTAAATTGATAGGAAGTGCAAGAAAAGGTCTCATCCCTATTATCACTGAACTCCTCATTATTTCTTTGAATCTTATCTTGTTATCTGAATGTAAGGTCTTTTTAAATTCAACACATTTTGAGGAAACCCTATTTTTGCTCACATTTTGAATGAAATGGTTTTATTCAATAATTTCTGACATTTGAGGCAAATCTCCTTTGAATAGATCTTTTTTGAGAGGAAAATCAGCATCAGATCGATTGTAGACTTTTTTGAATATTTGAAATTCAAATTTTAATTTTCAATCTGTGAAAGAATTTAAACTTTTCTTCTTCTTTGTGAACAACTTTTCATTTGATATTTAAATGTATTGAATATTCAAATTATTTTAAGCCATCCCTCAATGGTTTGAAGAAATTGATGTTCAAACTGATGGCTATTTCCTTTGATTTGCTTCCTATAGGCAGTGAGTAAACGACTGAATCTCTTTTGACAATTCAATAGAAATAAAAGTATAATTAATTCAAAGTGTGTTTGGAATAAATTGAGCCTAAATTTTGTGGCCTTTTATTCCCGATTTCAACAAATGATAAAACTGTTGTGAATTCTCGTTGAAAAGTAAAGAATTTTGTGATTAAAATAAGTGTTTCCATAGGAAAGGGTTTAAAATATTGTTTGAAGTAAAGAATAAATTGCTGTCAAATGAAACGGATTTTGAAATAAATACTGAAAAGAAAAATCTGAAGCAAAGAGTCTTTGACTTCAGACCCGTTGCCAATGATTAACGAAAAACTGGGCAAAACGGGAAAAGTTTTGCTCATTTTTAATTTTGTTCGGAAGAAGAAAAGCATATTTTAAGGGAATTTTTTTCTAAATCAATAATAGTTTTGATGAAATGAAAAATTGTACGAAAATTCTCTGTATTTTATAATTAATTGAAAAGTTGTTAATCCATTTGAAACACTCTTTGAGTTAAAATCTAATTTATTTTAAAAGATAAATAACTTTTTGGAAAGTATTTTAGTTTTGGTGAAAAGGATTGGAAATATTAAACGAAATGAAAAGTGGTTTTTGGAAACCAAAGGGTTTAATAACCGAAACATTAAATTTAGTGGAAAACACGGATTTCTTGAATAATCTTTGAAAGTTTTCATCCGTTATTCGAAGTACTGTTAAGTTTTTTTTGATAAATATTTTCTGAGCTTTTCATACGTTTAACAGTTTGACAGCAAAGAAGAAAAGTTCAAAAACTTATCAATTTTTCATAGGATTCGCTCCACAACTGAATTCAATGAAATGCCATAACCAGGGGGTCGCTATACAATTCGAACCTCAGGGGGGAATTTTGACCAAATACACCCACTTGGGATTTGAAAAGCACGACAAACCTTGTGCTTATCCATAGACTTAATATTAAGATTTTCAAAGCTTTAGAGAAGATTTTTGGCCAATTCTCGGACCTCAGGGGGAAAGTACGCAAAATCCCCTCCTTATGGCGACCCCTGGCCATAACTGTTTGGCCAAAGAAAGCCTTATTTAAAAATTCAGATTTGAAATAACAGACACTCAGAAAAAAATAAGAAATGAATAATTGGTTTCTGCATAAGAATGAGGAAAATTTCAGTGAAATCTAAAATTAAAAAATAAAAGTAAGAAAAATGACTTTTGATTATAAAATTTTATATTATGTCTAAAAAGCCATTTAAATGGTTCGTGTGTTTAGGGTTTCAGTGGAGAAGAGCACAGAATAATACTCTATTGAATTTTTTGATCATTTGTTATATTTTATTTAGGAAGAGATGAACACATCTATCAGACCCGGGAGAGGGTCTGGTAATAAAATGCGTGTGTTTTGCCTCCGAGTATTTTTTTATGTCGAACCTAAAGGAAAAAAATCATAAAACTGTTGGACTATTAATCTCTGGAGGATTTACTCCTACCAGTGCCTCACATACTATCCATACCTATGTTTAGTGGTGAACGTGACACATGTTTGGAGTGGTTGTGCGATATATGCCGGAGATTACAGTAAAATTCAAACTAAAAATTCAATTCAATTGAATTATTTATCATTTTATTGATTAAACTGTGTTTTCACTCGAAATCTATTAAATATTTTATAATTTAAAGTTTGTATAAAAAATAAATTGAATTAAACTTCGGATAAGAATCCAAATTAGAAAAAGAGAGAACTTTTTCGTGATTTTGAATGAAAAATAAGATATTTGATCTCAAACTGTGATTTTGATTAAAAGTTTTCCCTTAATTTCATTCAGAGATTTGACATAATTTTCATCCAATTTATTGAGACTTCATTCGCAGTGTTTTAATGATTTGATTAAAAGGTGTGAATGAAATCAAATATTTCATGTCTTAGTTTTGTGTGGTTTTCACACAAACTTTTCTGAGGTTTTCATTAAAGTTTGAAACAAATTTCAAACCAAAAAGTCGTAAAATTTGTGTAATAAATGCGGAAACAAAATAATGTTATGAAAAACGTTTACTCCATTACACGTAAATCATTGAGAAAACTATCCTTTAAATTGAAAAAAATAAATCAGAGTTTTATATTCAAATCATATAAAACTCAAAACAGGAATTCATAGCAAAAGGCTTTCCATTTTAAGTGAAAAAAGTGTTAGTTTTGAGAGAAATAAACAAAAATTCATAAAACTTTTGAATTAAGACGAGTTGAAAGTCTTGATAATTGCATCCGTTTTTCAAAGAGTTTCTAATCTAACCTTTGATTACATATGGAGTGCGACCTAAACCTAGTTTATTGAGATTACTGTCCGTTTGAATGTCATAACCCGTTGTTAATGATATATAAATCAGAATTCAGATCATAATTAAGACTTTGAAAAATGGTTTTCAATTTAACGGAATCTTAATTTTGTTTCAAAACTCGGATTAAAAGAGATTCGAAATGAATGCTAATCTAATGAATATTATTAACTATTAACTTGTTGCTTTTTCTTTTCAAATTAAGTCATTTAAAGGGTTGTTTCAAATAACCATGCTCAACTGTTTTTGAACTTTCACACGGATTTTACTTTCCTCTTAAATAACTATAGGATATTTGATAAATGACTTGAGCTTGGTATATACTGATGTTTAAAATAAAAAGCAACAGGGATGTTATCATAGGCTAGTGGTCCCCGAAAAGGAGTACTCTATGAGGGAGAGTGTGAGTAAACTCTGTGTAGAAATTCTTTTAATAAAAAACGAATCCTGGAATCTATACCTGAGAATAGAATGTTAAACATATTTATTCATTCAAAACATCTTCCTATCGATGGGAGTGAGAAATAATGTCTAAGAAAAAACATTTAGAATCGAAAGTCAAAAATCTTTTACATAAGAAAATCCTTTAGAAAAAATTTAAAGTGTATTCACCTTAAAAGTGAAGCTGAGATTCGAGAGGAAATGATATTCTGTGCAAACGATAGTCAGCGAGTGGTAGACACAGAATGAGTAAACATAACCGAAAAAAGCATTTGAATTGAGTTTCTGTCAAATCTTATGTAAGGATAGGAATGAAGAGAATATATGAATAAAATGATAGCAAAAGTGAAAGTATTTTCTAGTGATTTGTATTGTCTTAAACTCCCAAAATTAGACCCTAATGGAATGCTAATCTTGAATACCATGCTGACTTTAATTTATTCACATTCAAAAATGAATTTAACATGATATGCAAGATAGCGGATCACATTCTTCGGTTAACTCTCTCTCCCCCCTCTCTCTCTCTCTCTCTCTCTCTCTCTCTCTCTCGTTCTCTCTCTCTCTCTCTCCTTCTCTCCCTCTCTCAGCCTTTCTCCTTCCCTCTCCTTCCCTCTCTTTCCCCTCTCTTCCTCCCTCTCTCAGCATCTCTCTCCTACTCTCTCTCTCTCTCTCTCTTCTTTTTGATGCAATTCCTGCTGTTCTGTCATTTATCAGAATAAGTGATCCCACTATTTATTGACACTTTAATCCCTGTGTTGTAAAAGGTTTTTCTCGATTTTCACTTTCATTCTGTGCAATGGATTTCATTTATGACTTGGCATTTATTTTATTGTATTCTTCTCTTTCTATTCTCGTTTCAAATAATTTTTGCAAATATATGAGTGACTCATAAATTCGGACATTCTATGCATACATAGACTTTGCAACAGTTTCTGTATATTAATCGCATTATACACACAGAATATTTCATACAATTTAGGACTAATATATTGACTGTTATATAAAATGCTTGGCTTTCAGCAAATGGTGTGTACGAGCCTGAGCTGAGCACAGATTGACACAATTAGCGTATAATTCTTTGACATTTGCACAGAATATAATATCGGCAACGATTCAAATAGTAGTTTATTCGCTAATATACTAATACTTTTGGTGTTTGTATATAAGTATTTATTGGACATACATTTCATATCATTTTATATGATTATGACATAAATGGCTTTCTCTTTATAAATTTATGCCACTCTGAGAGACCGGTGATTCTGTGCTGTCGACTACTGGGCCAGAATTGTAGAATTTATGAGTGCACTGAACTTGAGAATTGCATCCCTTTTAATATTTAAACTGCATTTGTATGAAAAAAGTAGCGAAAGCAGTGAATTCCTTCACTTCAAACCTAATATAAGAGTTGTGCCTAGTGTTGCCAACATGAAATGGATAATTCCTTGTAAACCGCTTACATTCAGTTAAAATCACCTTGAGTTTCCATGATAAATTTTTTTTGGTTCCTTGATTTTTAATTATATCCTTAATTTTTGCCTTGAGTTTACATTATAGGATAATTTTTCATCCTTTAGAATTGTCCATTTCCTTGAAAATCAAGGCGATTCCTTGGGATTTGGCAACGCTACATACGCCTGCATTTTGGGTCAGTGCAAAAATAATCCTGGGTCGATTTAGGGTTTCGACATCTACACAGACGAAAGCCTTGACAATCGACATCCATACAAATGAGATGACTTTCTCCAGTGTCGACACATTTACAATAATAATAGGTTTGCCTTAGTGCTTTTTGAATCCTCTCATATTGATCATCAAGTTCCTCTTTTGTAATTTGATCTTTATCAAAGTCTGCCCAATAACGTACGCGATGACAAACGCCACATTTAAGACCTAAAGGAGGGTGGTCAGGGGAAAGGCTATGTTTTATATTGCGCCAAACAGTTCGATGTTTACACGTCGGACACATTAGTAATAGTGTCTTATTATCACGTGGTATGTGATAAAGATTAGCACATATGATTACACGACGACAGTAAGGGTTTGGACAGTGATGACCCCTCGCAGAAGTAAAACCGTAGTCTACTTTGCAAATACAGTGACGAAAACCCCCGCAATTCGTACAAATGAGATCACTCTTACCATCATTAGGACAGACACAATACCTCTCACATTGACCAAGTGCCATTTCAATTTGATGATTCTGCTGCTCGAGTTGCCCTTCAGTCAGTTCTTGATATACCCATCTCCTTACATGACCACATTGGCAAATAAGACCAGTAGTGTCACGATTGGTTACGCATTTACAGAGATAACGGCCCCTACAACTTGGCACATCACAATATTGTGCATCTGAGTCAGAATTACGTTGATGCTGATTGCACATAAAGAGAAGTGTGCATGTGGGTTTATTATCGAATGGATGATTTTTGAAATTACGTCGACCCTTACATTGACAATAACGAAAGCACCCACATTTATTACAAGTGACACCTCCACCCGGCTCAGTATTACCACAGATACAATCATAATACATTTTTCGAAGTTTTTCTTCAATTTCATCTGGGAGATCTTGTGCATCTGTGATTGTAATATTAGTTATCCCTCTCTTTACATGACCACATTGGCAAATGAGACCAGTCCTGGGAGTATTGACTTTGCATCTACAAAGATAACGGCCCCTACAACTTGGTACATTACAGTAGAGTGCATTTGAATCAAGAGTAGGCTTATGCTGATTGCACATAAGTAGAAGTTGGCAGTTCACTTTACTATCGTTTGGGTGATTATCAAAATTACGCACACCCCTACATTTGCAAGAATGAAAGCCACCACAAACTTTACAAGTGATACCACTCGGCTCAGTATTTTCACACTTACAATCGTAATTCATTTGACGAAGATTTTCTTCAATTGCATTTCTAATTCCTCTACCAATATCTTGCTCAATTCTAACTTGGGAAGATTGAGCAGATTGTGGAGAACGCGCTTGTATTGTATGAGCACTGTCTTGCACAATATGTGATCCAACCGAACTGATTGGCACAGATCGATCAGGTGTCTTTCTAACTACACCTCCAAGAGAAACAGATGCTTGACTAGATGCAATTCCACTCTCTTGAGCACCTGATGAATTAGCAAACGGTAAGCCTACTGTCTGGACTGCACTGATACCCGTATCCGAAAGTCTTTGTTGTGTTGCTGTAAACTGTTCGCCACTTTCGCGTTCATTCCGAACCTCTTTGTGTTGTTTTTTTCTACGCTTAGTTCCAACAGTGGGGGGAATAGACTGTGGAGGTAATGATGGTGTGGATATAGTGATGGAGTTATGTGGTTGAGCCGTCCCTAAAACATTTGGTAGTAGTCCTCCGGTATACAAACCAGGTTGTGGAGGCTGTAGAGGTGGGGTATAATTTTGGCAGTAATAGTTGTGACCACATCTGTGACAATCAGGACATTTATAATGTGGTTCTATATATAACCAACAATAACATACTCCACAACTACGGGGCATAATGTGCTGTTTTGGTTGCTGTTCTGCCAGTGCCTGTTCAGGTTGTGATAATCCCAATCTACTGTCAACCCCAAAATGTTGTCCAAATGCTTGTCCCCGTCCTACTACTGGTCCCATTGTTCTGTTTCCTCCTTCTATGTCATATGGTAGATTTCTACGTGATCTTGGTGAAATATACTTTCCACTCACCCGTGACTGTTGTGGTTCATGAATACCAGGATGTGTTTGATTCTGGGAAATCACATTACTTTGTTGTCCCTCTGTTTGTAAACCAGTCTGTGGTGTCTGTAGGGGTGGATCAAAATTTTCACAAAAGTATTGGAGACCACATCTGTGACAAACGGGACATTTAAAATGTTCCCCCGGAAATGTGGGACAACGACATGCATCACAATCAATGAGCCCAGTATGCTGCCTTGGTGGCTGTGCTGCTATTGCTTGTGGTTGTGAGTCACGACCCCAACAAATCAAATTCGTACCACATTTATGACACACTGGACATGAATAATGTTCCACATGAATGTTGTGGCAAGAACAACTGGAACATCTCTTCGGGAGGTGAACCATATTATGCTGTTGTGATGTCTGTCTTTTAAATTTTTGTCAAATCTCTTAATCAGTTTTGAAACAAATTGTAATAATTTTTAGATTTCGCGAAATATTTTTGGATAAAAATGTGGTTTTAGTTTGAAATTAAATATTATTTTATCGAAATAACAATATATGGAATTGAATGCGATTTTCACACATTTCTCAAATGATTATTGTTTTCAAATTTATTGAAATGATTACACATTTCGCACAAAATGAAACACATTTCTAATGAGAAATATACATAGTTTTGGAACAATTATATCCCCCCGTAATTAATTAAGAATTGTCCAAATTTCTTGAATAATGTTTACAATTATAGGCTAAAATACTAAAAAGTAAGAAATGCCTTTGTGTTCCAATTGTGAAGATTAATTTAGCACATCACAAAATTGGTGTTTTTCCCCTAAAAATGATGTTTTCCCCTAAAAAATTAGTTTTTTTTGTAAATTTTCCAGCGTTCTGAATTTGTTGAATTGTGACAAATTGACTAGGTGTTTTTTTAACTGTGGTTCCAAGAGAAGCAACAGCTTGACTAGATGCAATTGTTCTCTGTTTAACACCTGATGAACTAGCAAATGGTGGGCCTACTGTCTGGTAATTATTTTGTACATTACTTTGAACTGCACTGATATCCATATCTATTGTTTGTTGTGTTGCTGTAAACTGTTCGCCAGCTACAGGTGGTGGGAGATGGGGTAGATTTATAGGTTGATTCTGTGGCATTATATTTGCCCGTTGTCTCCCAGTGTGCAAACCAGTTAGTGGTTTCTGTAGGGGTGGATTTATGCAATGCAATCGCTCACCACATCTGTGACAAGCGGGACATCTATAATGTCGATCGGGATATGCGTTACAGAAACATACTTTACA
>JAQIWF010000759.1:0-15823 GCA_034694965.1 Ceratozetes gracilis
TAAACAACAGGATAAAAGCATCTATGCTTTGATTAATTTAACTAGATTATTTCACAATTCTAAAATGCCTTGAAGACCCTGGTTATCCCAAAAATAGCTAAACTTCATCCAAAAATGAAACGTAAACTCAATTTTTGAAAAACAAGAACAAAACGGAACTATCTTTTCATATGAATCATCACTTTTGGACAGAATAAGAATATTACAGTTATTTTGAGAATAATTACACTCTTCTTGTTAAATGGGAAGACCATAAAAACGCTTATTTAATATCTTTATCTGCAAATGGAGTGTAGTTTTGATTTTATGGTGAGCTCTGCTAAAAAAGCGGACCATTTATTTCATTACTGGAGGACAGTATTACAGGGAATAAACATTTGCGTAAATAATCTATTATTCTATCCCTTAATTAACGTAAAATCTTATGATTTCAACTGTACTTTAGATGCAGAGCACAAGTATTTGGCTCTTAGTCCTGTCCTAAGGAGGAAGATATGACTCGAGGATAGGGAGAAACGGCTCTCAAAACATCTCGACTTCTCTTTTTAATGGACAGACAGTTAGAGATATAAAAATAGCAATTTTTTTCACTGGAAGGCTATGGGAAGTCCTGAGAAGTTGTGTAATGTGTGGCGCAATGCCTGTGCAAAACAACCTGTGCTTTAAATAGAAGTAAGTTGTGCCCAAAAATCCCTCTTCGATAGCGAATCAATAAAATCTTGGTCACTGCACCTGTGCTGCCTGTTCTGTGCACTTGTGCCCAATATCTTTGCCATCAGTCAGACCCCACTGCCTCTCTTTCCCCGATACCTATGACTGGCGTTCCTCTGATTCCGTAATCATTAAATCACTTTTTTAAAAACTCTCTCTCTCTCTCTCCCTCCCTCTCCGACTCCCTCTCCCCTAATTTCCATAACGAATGCAAAGATCTATTGGTTTTGTCGCTCAGCACATAATAAATGGTTTTGTTATTCTGTCTAAAACTGTGTTGTTTTTAAAGTAAAGAAAACTTTTCATCAAATTTTTATGTGTGTTATGTGTCTTAAGACTACTTATTTCGCATAACACTGTTCTTGATATTTATTTAGCATTATTTCAGTGTTGAGTTTATTATTCTACATATCTCTGTCTACCTGTGCCTTAGAGCTCATCCATCTTTTTCGAAGAGAGTAAATAACTTTAGGCTAAATCTGATGTTATTTTTTATACAATCTTTTTCGGAGAATATTTTGTTTTATTTGCCTTTCATTATATTCGACAAAATACTCCTTCAGAGTTTGATCATCGGATCTACCTGTGCAGTGATGAATTGCACCTTTCCTTTCATCTTGTCTTCAATAGAAAAATAATCTTTGAAGAAATACTTGACGATCGATAAGAGAGAAAACATTTTTTAAAATCGGTTTTTAAAATCAAATCTCAAGAGTTTTGAATCATTTCTCAGGAAAATAAGCTTTTCTTTGTTTTTCCAACTCATCAAACAAGAATTTGCAGCAAATACTTGCAAGAAGACAATAAAAGCAAATTATTCTAATGAAGAAAAAGCAAAGAATTCTCAGTTTATCTTAAATTTTAATCGACTTATTAAGAAAAGATGAAAACACAACGACTTTATGTCTTTACTCAACAAATCAATTCATTACATATTCATCAGACATAGGATTACAGCAAAAGATTGTGTTTTCATTCAAATATTGAATTTAAAATTCAAAACTGAGTCTCAATTCCAGTAAATTCAGAGAAGATTTTCCCTCAGTTTTAAGGAATTTCACTGAATATCGCATTTTTCTTAACAAAGCAAACAATTTTAAAAATCTGTGAAAAATAAAACTGATTTTAAATTTTGTTTTGATTTTCGTTTTGATTTTCGTTTTGTTTTTCATAACTCATAGTCAGGAGACGACACCCGTTGGGAAAGACATCAGTTTTTAAATCAATCGTTTTGATAATCATTTGAATATTTAATAAAAAAGATAATAACTCTCAGAGGAGAGGGAGTGGGAGAGAGAGAGAGAGAGAGAGAGAGAGAGAATGAGAGAGAAAGAGAGAGAGAGAAAGAGAGAGAATGAGAGAGAGTCTGTGATAGGAGTCTATTGTGTTTCAAAGGCCTTCAAACACAACAAAATGCATAACAAATCAGAATATATTTTGAATTCAATTTTTCAAATTTCAAGTTCAGACCATAACTCAGGTAATGATTTTCACAAAGAGTATAATAATCTCATGTTTAGTATCACATAAAATGTTGAAAATATTTATTGAAATACAAAACTTTTTTTCAATTCTGTGCCATTATTTTCGCATTAATTGTTGGGAACTGAATAGAAATCCGGTGACAGAGTATTATATGTTTTGAAAGAGCATTCTTTTCAACAAATTTTCAATTCAGTGGAAAAATCTAAGCGAGGCATTGATTTGTGAACTTTATATTACAGGTTGACATTAATTGTATTGAAATTTAGCGGACAAATAGTGTTTTTCATACATAATATACATTGAGTTTATAAATTCCCACTAAGAATATGAATGCACTCAACATCTGTTCATCAATTCATTTGTCAAACAAATTCAATTCAAAGGGTTTATTCAAAAAAAGGATTAATGCAGAGGATGTGCAAGGGGTTATTATGCAAATTCCCCTCAATATTAATATAATAGGTACATTCTATTGAATGTCACCTTGTTATCCCACTTTTATTTTGCATGAATAGTACAATGAATAATTATTCAAAAATCCCCCTGATCATATTTGGACATGATCAATAGCTTAGATATCCTCAATTAATCAATTCAAATGGCATTTGGGAAAAACTGTTACACAAATGAAATACAAAATAATATTTAATTGTAAGCCATTTCTGAGAAGATAAAAAAACGAGGAATTTGATGAAAACAGGGTAATTTACCGATATTATCTCAATTATTGATGGGCAACGCTAACTGACTACCAAGTATCAATATTCCTGATTAGTTATCGACTACTTTGGATGAAAAACACATTTCGTGTATATTTAGCTCTAATCTGATTGAGAGCTCAAATAAATAATATATTTATTATTTGAATTGAGATAATAGTTAAGCAATAATTAAGGGAAATAACCAGGAATTCTGGTTAATTGCGTTTTATCAGGTCAAAATTCCAATAATTGTCACTTAGAGGAATTCAGCAATAATAATTTAGACTAAAACAAAGCTATTAATTGAGAAATGAGGGGAATTTTAAGTCTCTTCTGATAACCCCCTTCCCATAATTACCATAGTCTCGTCCTAATGATAAGACAATTTATACTCTTGGAAATTATACTCTAAAACATTCTTAAATGTCATAAAATTCCTATTTTACTCAGTTATGTTTAGTTCGGAGCCATTAATTTCAGAGCCATTCATATTTTCCTCGATATATTCAACCAACAAAAAGTGCATTTTTCCTATTCTACTAAAGAGTAGTGTAGTTATAGCTCTCCTCTAATGACTGCCAGACTAACAGAGGATATACTACTTATGGATGGTTTGTCTCAACGATATATAAACAGGAAAATTGAAGAAATAAAGAAAAATATAAGTAAATACAAGTGATATAAACAACAAGAATATAGTATAAAAACGTCAAATAAATTATATTCTCTTTAAAAATATTTCTCACAAAACATTAATTCAAATTTCAGACATCTCTACGTAAATACAGGTCTATAGAGAATGTCTGCAAAAATTGGATTATTTATTATTACGGATGAAATTCGTCTATTTTTAAGGGAAAAAATAAAACTTTTATAAAATTGTCTGTTTTTGATAATATGTGTAATAACTACATTTAAATGGGTTAGTAATAGCCACGCTATAAATTGCAACAATTAAACAAGGTTACAATTGAAACAAGGATATTTCCCACAAAATAGACAATTAAAATAATATTAACTAGATAATTTCAGGAAAATAAGGATATTTACATTATATTTTAATTAAATTAAAAATAGCATCTTGGCTATACAAGCTATATATTTCATATGACATCTCATATATAATCTTATATAACATATGAAAAATGAGTCATATTTCGCATAACTTGAAAAAATAAAAAGGTGAGAAATAAAGTATCTATTCATTATTATAAGTTAAAGTGAACTATCTCAATATTATCACAATACTATCTCAATTTTATCTCAATTATATCTCATTTGACTTTAGACATATCGTCCGACTGTTTATCGATCGTCAGATGTTTTCATTAGAAATCGTAACAAATGTTTAATAAATCGAGAATTTTCTTAAAACAAATGTTTTTATAGAAGAGATTAATTAAACCTTATTTATAGCACAGAATATGCTATGGATTGCATAAAAAATAATGTCTGACAGATATAAACATTAGATATGGTCAGGGGTGGGAAGGGGTTATATGTATTATTTCCATATTATTTATATGAAATGCTAATACAGTATTACCGCACAAATAATGACTTATAAAAATAAGCATGAGTAATTTAAAATAAAAAGTGTGACATCACTGCACACCCCCTAAAGCCTGGCCATCACTGATTAAAGTAAGCAGACATTTATCATAATATCAAATGCTATCATAAAAAGGACGATAATTTTTAATGAAAAACATGCAAATCTTATTTATTAGCTTATTTGGCTCAAACACATTCTGTGCATTTGATTTGCTCATGGATAAATACGCGATTAATTTTTACGGCTCGAGTTTCCTCGAGAATTCCAAATGTGCCCATCAAACAGCAAAATTAGTGTTAGGGTCAGTTTGTCGGAAAATTCCCAAAACTCTAATCTTTATAATTCATTTGAGGAGAAATTTTTTTAATGTTAAGATTAAAATCAAAATTCAGTTTTGAATATAATTTTCATTTTTTTTTGTATTTCAGTCAAAACTCTTTTTTTCATTTAATATAGTGTTTGAAATGTTTTGCTTAAAAATAATTGATTTTTACTCTTATATAATCATTTTAATGACCACTTTTTTGCAAGAGTGAAAACTCAGGGCATTAATTAGAAAGAAATTATATTTTGATTTGAACTTTAATTTGAATTTTGATTCTAGAGCTGTGTTCAGGGTTATCCAAGCTTTTCATATTCAAGGGGGTATTTTTTGGCTAATCTCCAATTTATGAGACAATTAAAAATCTGTTTATCTCTAAAATCCCATTAAAGTCAAAAACTGTTTCAAAATTCAAGAGATTGTATATAATTTGCTATATTATGCCCAAAAGGGGGGTTTAGGTGACCCCCATTGGTAGCCTGTATTGAGTATCAAAACGTCATCGAAAGAGTGAATTAGTGGTGAAAAAGGGGTTTCCATAAGAAAATTATTTGTCTCTTATTTTTGGTTACAGTTTTTGATTTATCATTGAATGTAACGAAAGAGAAGCAAAAAAATGTTTAAAATATATTTCAAGCCTTTAGTGGAGAGAAAAAAGAGTTTTGAGTTTAGATAAGAATTAAATTACAAGAAAAAAGTCCATAACTTAAGGGATAAATAGAAATGAGTTTTACTTTGAAGTTGTTTTGCTTTTTATCTTTCGGTTAAATATTTTGAATATTTATGAGATTTGAGTTTTGAATCAAAAGTGTTAGAAAAAGGCTTTTTTGCCAAAATTGTGGCAAAATTTATTCCACTGCAGTATTTGAATTTCAAAGTCTGATAGCTGCAAATATGGATAGGATGAGCTGGGTTATCGAGGTTCATATTGAGTAATGTTTATTTCATAAAAATTCCCTAACATGGCGCGAAAATATGACAAGGTTAAAATTTTGCTCATTTATACCGGGAAATTTTTGACATCTCAATTATTTGTTCAAGATACAATAAATTTTACTCAAATGTTACAAGAATATAATGAGGAGGGTCAGAATAATCTGCGCTTCCTTGTTCTAAACACCCCCTGGAATTCCTACCCATCACTCTCTTATGTAATATAAATGCAATTAAATATGTATTAAATGTTTTGAAAAACATAATAATTAACCAAAAAATCAATTTCTTATTCCCAAAGATTTTTTTCAGACAGAAATCAGACAGAATTGAGTAAAAAACTTACCGATCGGTCGATAAACAGATGAAAACTTTCCGTCAATTAAGAAGTCTTTAATTAGAATCCGATTTGAGATTAAGAGACAACTCAAAGGTCTGTTCACTTCTTGTGGTCACAAATATTGATCACAACTAATGTCGAAAATTATCCGAAAATGTCATTAAGTTTTTGCACATAAAAACCAAATTAAAAGTTCAAAACTCGAGTCCTTTTTGTTGTAAACGTGTTTTGAAATTAAAGTCTGTTTTTCACGAAATGTTTGCAAAGACTTTGTTTTTTTTGAGTCAATGTTTTTGAGACGAAAATCCGTTTGAATTAAAATTGGATTTATTTATGAATTGATTGTGTGTTTAGTGTTATTCACAACGAATTTCACGAATTGTTTGAATAAATTATCCTTTTTTTAAAGACCAAGACTTTAAAGTCTTCACGAGTTTTACGAATTCCTTGTCTTCGGTTAACATTTGTTTCCTAAAGATTTGCAAAAATTATTTAAAATGTTTTTAAAATTAATTTTCAAGAAATGTATTTAAAATATCGATAATAAATAAATCGGTTAAAAACTTATTTAAAACTTTGATTTAAAGTTAAAAAAAAAAAGTTTAAAATAAATGATTAAAAGTTTTGATAAATTATAATAAAAAGCATATTTTGCCCAATAAGCGAGCTAAGTTAATCAGATTAAGTTTATCAATTATTTCAGCCAAATTAATATTCAAATGAGTAAAGTATTTCCATTTTTACCATTGAGTTAAAAGTATTGACACAAATATTTCCGATAAAACACATGAAAACCTTTTAAATGTTTTTATCATTCATTCAATAAAAAGCAAATCAAAACAAATGTATATTTCATTCAATAATAAGCACTAAATCAGAGACTATTTCATAGTTTTGTTGTTTTTTGGCTAAAACTTTGTCTTCAAAAACAATACAAGAATTTAAATAATATTTAAATGAATTTCAAAACAAAAACAATAAAACTATTCATTCATTCATTCACTTCAATAGCAATGCATTTGAATAATAAAAGGCTTTAAAAAATGTAAATAAATTGTAATTAAAGGCAAAAACTTTTACTTCAATTCTTAGTCACAAAAATTGATATCAAAGACAATAATCGCTTAAATGAGACACAGGTTTGAGAGTCTGTGCAATGACTGAGCAATAGATTCCATAAACAGACAGCAAATGAACAAAACTTACAAAAACTTTGTTTTACCCCCAAAACAGAGTCAACTTCTTATTCTGAGCTCCAAATCCGAGCTTTCAGATCAATTGAAAGGCACTGTTGTTCCCCAATATGCTGTGCGGAGAGCCCAGTGCTGAGCGTCACATGTATTATAATATCAATGTCTAAAATATGGTGGGATTTCTTCACTCATCATAAAAGCCAAGACTAATATTCTTTGGATAAGTGCACTGTTGAACACAAGCACTACTGCACTCTGGAAAGAGGGGGCAGTCCGTACACTATCAGCTAAAGCACTGGTAGTACTGAAACCACAAAAACCCAGTCCTGAGAGAGACTACAGATTTTTCTGTAACTTTTTTCGACTGCAAAGGAGTTCTGTATTCATGTGTTCCCAATGCCTGTAGTGCTGTGCAGTCAGTCCCTGAGTTTTGGAGCGAAAACCCACTCAATCGCTCACTCTACTGGGGAGAGCATTCAATTTTTATGGCTGTCCCCTAAAAAAATATGTTTCAACTTTCTTACACTACTTTTTCAACTTTTCTGGTGCTATGAATGGCAGTCCTCTGAGAAACTAGTTTTCTGGTTCAAGCGCTCAGACTTATGTGTGTGCACTCACTCCTGGTATGTGCCGGAGTCAGTGCTTTGCCTCTGCCTTTGCCTGGATTTGTGATGTTTGGGTTGGAGTGACGTTCCTTAGCGCTCATTACTCAGACTTCAATTAATTTAGTAATCATTTTTTTAATTCATAAAAAATCAAAACAAGAATAAAATAAAAATTTATTAAATTTATTAATTAATTAATCCTTTCAATAATAAGCAAAATTGATCATGGGACTTATTTTTTTAATAAGTTTAAATTAAGCCAAATCAATTTTTGATATAAATAGATAGATAATTTTAGAGAGAGTTAATGAAGGAAGATGTTAAAATGTGGAGTGTAAACTAGCGTAAACTAGGTCGAATATTCAATGTGTGTTTTGTGTAAAAATGTCAAGATTTTGATGAACTAGGTAATTTTCATATGAAATTATTCCAAATATTTGTTGAATGAAGTTATGTGGAGTGAAGTCTAGCCCTCAATCATGTCATGACTGCCATCGCGTGACATAACATTCAGTCAAAGAGTTTATGAACCAAATCAGACAAATGCAGTCCTTATGCCAATCGACTAGAAATTGTATATAATTAAGATGAACAAGGTATCAATCATTGCAATCGAGTTAAATCATGATACAATTGCATGACTATTGCAAAAAACTGATAAATTAGGCTGGCTACTTCAATTCAGACATGTTCAATTTAATTATAATTTGATTGATAGCCTAAACTTTCTAGAATTAGCAAGTAGAAAGTTGCCTCTACCTTGTACACCCCTAATATTGAACTGAGTTTGTTTGTCTTCTCCCATCAAATGAGATGCAAAGCCATATAATTAGAGTATGGGCTCCGAGTGTTGGCTCAGTTTAGTGTGAGGTCACATAAATTGGAGCCAAAAGAAGGGAATCACTCGAAGACCGCCTGACTCTCACCCAATTGACTGCCTGTGCTATTGACTCGTTTTAGTGGTGGTGTCTAAAAATAGGCGCAACATTTATTCTGTTCTCTATTTAGTCTAAGAATATGAGAGACACAGAATTTTATATTTAATTTGTTTGCAATGAAAATCATAACAAAAAGGTTTATGTCTTCCCTAATATTCAAACAAAAATAATGGGATGTCATCGAAAGGATGGGTTCACAAAACCTTATGATTTCTCAAAACTCATTTGTAATTCAAATGAATTTGTCTTCGACTGACATCTCCAAGAATTGATGCATTTTTGGCCAAAAATTTCCCTCAAAATAATGTTATTCTTATTAATAGTTTTTGTTTGAAACCCAAGATTTCAAAGAGTTGTTCATCACTTTGGGTACTCTTACGGGACATAAGGAACAGCCCTCTAATTAGTGATTTATTCTTGACTTTAAACAAGAGATTTATTCATAAAAATATGTTAACTAGATCACTAAGACAGGTTAAATTATGCCTTAACTTACTTGACAATATTTACGACTTTAAGAATATTGATGAGAATGATGCTCTTGTATCTTTTAACTTGAAAGGTAAATTTCAGGCTTAATGAGTATAATGAATATAAAGGGTGTGCCCTAATGGCTCACGAATTACTAATTATAACAAGATGAGAGTCTAAGTTTAATGACAAGGGTCTTCCACCTTCAATAAGTGCATTATCCCACAGAATTCAAAGACCCCATCTCTTTGTTAACTTTGGTTTTGTAACAAATCCCTAGTTAATTTCTCTATAGAATTTTTAGCAAGTAAATTTTAACCTAGAGACAAATAAAAGCTTGGTTGATTCAAATATTATTCAAAAGAAAAGCAATTTAGACAAAATCCATTTAGACAGAATCTAATTTAAAATGTTGCATGCTCACTTGAGAATTATGCCTGAATAGTATTCAATGATTAATTCCATTGAATAACAAAATTCATTGAAATATCAAAGAAAAGATGGATTTGTCTGCATATGAATGCAAATGAAAAATGTTTTTCAATCCCTAAAAGCAAAAGTGAATTAAAAAGCACTTCAGAGAGAATGCAATGAAAATATGTTTCAGACTATTGTCTGAAATAAAAAATAAAATATTATTAGAAAAGATTGAACACAAATGCCGAGAATGACATCACATTCACGAAAAACGAGTTAAATTAGAAATACTTGAAATCAATAGAATTATTATTTGATTCTTGGCTTCGATAAACAAATAGCGAGAAAAGCCTTGATTTCATTCATTGACCCAATCATACAATTGTAGAGATTTTCTACGCTTTTATCCTTCAATTAAACTGCAAAATATGTTCAGTCATTGAATCCTAAGCCTGGTATATGAGCTGAGCATCTATTGATAAGTAGGTACTTATTCTCTACTTCTTATGTAAGCAACAGATATATTTAAACCTGTTTATTAGAGATGGTGCTGTCCTCTATTAGTGTCTTTTTAAAATGGGCACAGAATATATTGAAAAACTTTATCAGCAAGGCACGAGTTCTGTAACTTTTATTATTTTTCGATTTTATCTAAGCTTGATAATATTTTCATAATTACTTTATTGGTTTACAATTTTCAAATCTAATCAAATTATATTATGACTCATTTCAGAGTAATTATTAAAGGAATAGTCAAGAGTGACCAAGTTCACTTATGCATTTCAATGTGAGCCCAAATTCAAATGTAAAATTCCTAGTGGTTTGTGGTAAAAAGTTAACTTGTTATTTTTTAATTTATATAAGATAATTTGCATAATAGATATAAAGTTAAATTTTGACAAACAAACATACCTGGATACTCATTATAATTTTCAAATATGCTTACCCAATTTCATCAGCTATAAACATACCTCTGATATAATAGCAGGCGTTCACTCATTTCTGGTATCATTTTAGACATACGATTATATTTCGTAATTAAAACCATGTCTTCAATCGTTAATGAGTTCAGAATTTTTGATGTTTTGGCCGAAAATATCAAATATAACATCAAATCCTTTTATATTCTGAACATTGGATTTGCTATTTGTGTGACTAAAGACGATAAAGTGTATGCTCTTGGAAGTGATTACCCCAAGTATTGTGGTTATCATAAGACAATTGGTGGCAATCCTTACGCATTAATCAATGAATTGTGTGATCAGAATATTGAGGAGTTCTTCTGTTTTACTGAAGTCGATGGCTATTATCACACACTCTTTGCAAAGAACCAAGATAACAAAATATTTGGATCAGGTGAGTTATCTTTTTTAGACAGAGATGAGTAAGTACAACGTCAAAGAGGAATTTTGCCTCACCTCATTGGTTATCCCTGAAATTAGATAAAATAACCTACTAGCGTTAAATAACCTTGATTTTAGGCGAAAATGTATGTGGCAAACTTGGTCGGGGATATGCCAATAAAAGACACCATTACTTAAAACCAGAACAAATCACTTACTTTGACGATAAGAATATTTTGAAGATATTTTGTGGGTGGTATCACAGTCTCGCCCTTTCCAAAGATGGCCTCGTTTATGGATGGGGTGATAACCGTGAGGGTTAGCTCAAGAGATCGGGCGGTTTAGAAGACATTTCAACTCCTGTACTAATTGGACCCGAGTTTGGGATAAGAAAAAGAGTTAAATATATTCATTGTTATCAAAACACATCTGTTTTGGTGACTGTCGACAGCTTTGTCTATATTTTATGTCCCAATAAATGGCATTTGAAGTTTAATATCTCACTGATGAGTGATGTCTTCAAGATTATCCTTGATCATAAACGAATATTTGTCTTCAAAAACGATGGACTTATGGAATGCCTGCAAGAAGTCGATGATAACGTTCATTGCAATCATCAGAAGTTTGATATGAAATACCTGAAGGACAGTGTCTATTGTGAGACAAATTGCAGGATAATTGTTCCGACAGAGACTGATATCAATGAAATCAATATAAATAACTTTGAAACACATTATAACTGGAATTATAAGAACCCATTTGACTACTTGTTGTTTGAGACTCAGTCCACACATAAAACAATTCATTTGAGAAATAATGGGATTTATATCAAGAATTATGAATTAAAGTTCAATCACTTAACAGAGGAAGTTATCTTGCTTAAGACAATGAAACCAATCTATTCAAACACTGATGATTTTTACAACAACTACGCACACAAAGAGCATATTTCATCAAGCTTGAAAAAGTTCCAGATCTTCAATAGTTCGGCGGAGAGCATAGAGTCAAAGGTCAAATTCTATTTTCAGCTTGGTCAATATATGACCCCTCAATATTCTGCCCTATTTGTTATGTATGATAATAAGGTGTATGGGTTTGGCTATAATTCTAATGGTATACTGGGTTTGGGTCACGACAAGAGAGTCAATGAATACACACTAATCAGGGAATTGTGTGATCAGAATATCGAAGAATTTTTTGATGCAAAGGATTTCATGTTTGGCCGGAATAATAAGAATGAGATTTTTGGATGGGGTCATAATTACCATGGTCAATTGGCAAGAGGCTATCGAAGTGAGAGGAAGGAGTTTCTTAAACCCGAGAAAATTGAATTTTTCAATAATAAAAACATTGTTTACATATGTTGTGGAAGTCGGCATTGTTTAGCCCTGTCCTCAGAGGGCGTGGTTTATGGTTGGGGTGATAACTATTGGGGACAAACTGGCTCAGATAAAATTGGAGAAATTATACCAAGTCCAATTAATATACAATTGGCTCATAGAATAAAGTTTATAAACTGTTCAAGCTTAAATTCATGTGCTGTGACCAAGGAGGGGTTGGTATATTGTTGGGGTGAAGTGAACAGAAATGAAATGACCTGTCCTACATTGGTGGAAGTGGAAAAAGTATCCAAGATGTATTTAAACTTTTCAAATGACATTTGCTCCATATTAACGTCAGAAGGAATGTTTAGATTATATTTCCTTGGTTATATGAAAAAGCCATTCTATGAGACAGAATCATTCACGGATTTATTACCTGCTAGGTGTAATGGCAAAAGGTTTAATGGACTGAACTTGCTCAAAAATGAATGCGGAGTTTATGAACTAAAATCCAAGAGTTTGAAAGAAACTGATTTCACAAATTTTTACGAATATTTTCTCTATAAATACAAAACAATTGAAGAGACGATTCATATAAGAAGTGATGGATTTCTTATGAGACATAATATCCGAGTTAATGATGAATATCAGGAACATCCGAATGAAAAACTCTTGATTAAAGAGTTTGAGAATATTTTTGAGAGAAAGTATGAAAGGTCATTTATTCAAGTGAGATCTTTCCAACCTGGAAGTTTTGGTGAAGTATTTGAAGTCAGAAATAGAAGTAAAGGTGATATTTACGCCATTAAAAGAATTCGAATAAATGGCAAGTTCAATTATACTAAATAACTTGCTTAGTTTCTGTAACTATAAATTTATTTCAGATGATCTTGTTGAGATTATGAAAGAAATCCGTATTATGTCAGTACTTAACGGCGATTATGTCGTAAAATACATTAACTCTTGGATAGAGGGAAAGGTTATCGACAATAATCTTGTTAACTTTGTCTACATTCAGATGGAATTATGTCAGCAAAACTTAGACACATTCATAGATCAGTTCAATGATTCAATTGACGAGAGATTCAATACATTTAATTATTTCATTCGAAGCGAACTATTGGTTGAATTGATTGAATGTCTCAATCATTTGCATTCATCGACGCCTCCTATCCTTCACAGAGACCTCAAACCACAAAATGTTTTGGTCACCGATGGAAGTAATGGCAGATTCTTGAAGTTATGTGACTTTGGATTATCAAAATTCTTTGATAGTTCCCAAAACACTCGGTTTGTAGGAACGCCACAATTCATGGCTCCAGAAGTTATAGATTACGACCACAAAGAACCCAATAATAACAGAAGTCGTTATAATCTAAAGTCTGATATCTATAGTCTTGGAGTCATCGCAACAAAACTATTTAACTTTAAGGATAGCCTTAAATGTGTTCGAAAAATGGATGTCTTGTAAGTATAATAATCAGGGATGGATAATATACCCACTAGAATTTTAAAATTGGCCAAATACCCCCTTCTCCCCCTAGGATTTAAAAAACCTTAATATTACGCACTAGGTCTGTCGAGATTTTTAAATTTAAGGGAGAGTCAGTTATTTTGTGTCAATAACCACCTTCCCCACCATAAGATTGGCCAACCTTGAAAAATTACTGATATTAATAAAATGAACCTGATATAATGTCATATTGTAGAGAGAAGTACCTGGACAATTGTTCGAATAAAGCATTGGAGGATAAATCCAGAAAACTATTTAAAATCATTGCACTTATGATTTCAAAAGCAACTGAGGAAAGGCCTGATTGCGAGGGTATCTTAAAGTTTAAGAATCAGTGGACTATTGACAAGAATGAGATCATTAAATACCATAATATCTCCCAATTGATTGATAGTTATGACAATCAACTTAATTCAAATTTGAAAGAATATCTTAAAAATAAATTTTTATAAATAAGTCTAAAGATTATCAGGTTTGCATACAATTTTATCACGCTTATATTAACTAGATTATTCAAACCTATTCAAACGAAATATTGCTTAATATGTTTTTCGAAACTAATTAAAATTGAAATTTATTGAATTCATTCACTGTTTAAATGATTTGCATGACACTAAAATTTACCCTTAGAATAGGACTAATATTGTTTAAATGAAGTGCATTAATGTTATTTATTGACTAGAAACAAATAGCCCCTTTTTCAGATATCCTCTTCAAATAGCATATTATTAAATTAAAAGATCAGGAGATTAACAGTTGACGACCCCATCAAAAGTCCAATTAAAACATTAAAATTAAGATATATTCTGGCTTTGATTGAAATCCGCTCTCCTTCTAAAGGGCATTACATCGACTGTCGGCACAGTTATAAACAGTAAATAAATATATCAAAATATGTATAGAATGAGATTTTTGTGATTGAGATGCCCATTATCAATTCCAGAATTAACAAGATGAATATAACATCCATTAGATTTGTTTACATCGCCTTCATAATCTTGATTTTAAGATATTCATTAACTAGAGGCAGACTTCTCCTTCTTCAGAGGTGGCCACCTCTTCATGGCTTGAGCATAAGCATGGTACAGATTAATTCTATTTTCTTAACTTTCTTGTTTTTGAGTTTAAAACATATCTTGCAATTTTTGAGTACCTTCTCAAAAACAGTATTTATTATTTCACCGATACTTTGAAACATAAAGAGCACAAAAGGTATGCCCACTAATGCATACAATATGCAGAAGGCTTTCCCACCGACAGTAACAGGTGTTGTGTTGCCGTAACCTATTGTCGTCAATAATGTGGTGCAGAAATAGAGGGCTCCCGAAAATTTCCACTGAACTCCAGATTTGTGTTTAATACTTTTGATGACTATCTTGGTGAGCATAAAGAAGTCCTGGTCACTCATATTGTATTTGCTTCTCAACACGTTTTCACTTATATCGAGAGTCATTTTCTCTTTATCTTCTTCTTCAGATTCAAGAGCTGAGAAGATGGCGGCGCCGACTAATAAATAGATTATATTTGACGCAAACAGACCAGCAGTTAGGAGAAGTTGTCTTTTCATTTTTACCAAGATCAATTGATTGATGAATTCAGTAGTTAATAGGCTTTAACAGTTAATAATAAATAAGCATTTAACAAGATGCAAACTTATCAAGGAATAATACGTTTGTTCATTAAAATTGTTTTCTAGAGAAACTAATTTGAGGAAATGGCACACATTCTGTGTTTGATAATAAAATTTTATATACAAATTAGACCTGCCTTCGAGTGATGGCAGTAATTAAGCCTTATATGGAGGCTGTGTTTGCACTTCTGTGCTAATTCTGGAACTTTATTGACATAATGTGTAATAACTTTAAGCATGCTCAGATAAACAATATTAATACCAGTATAATGACTCAAACCGTGTTGAGTGAGCCCATAGCTTAGCTCAACAGTTGGGGGTCCAAAAACCAAATCCTAGGGGAG
>JAQIWF010000760.1:0-15818 GCA_034694965.1 Ceratozetes gracilis
AACTGATAAGAGATTTTCATTCTTATCAGTTTTAATATGCACCTGACTTTGACCAAACCTGACCCTTATCTTAATTCTTGCACGTATTCTATAACAAATGACAAGTTTTAAGGGATCAATATATATAATTCACTACGAATAATTCTGAACAACACTTTATACAGGGTGAAAGTATTTAAATGGATTTGACAAAAAATCGTTGATATTTTGAAGAAATAACTATCAAATAAAAAGTAATAAACAAGGTAATTTAAAGTAACATAAATCAAGATTAAATTATTAGCGATAATTCACAGACACATCGCAATTACATAATACAGACATTGAAATAAATAAAATCATCAAAAAATGAACATTAATTACAACTTTATAAATTTATCAAGGACAATTTAGATCATAATTAATTATTAGATCATTTTTGGCTTATATAAAGATGTGCTTTCACACATTAAATTATTATTTTATTAATTTGTTTAAACAAGAATTTGCTAATTATGAAAACAAGCGTGGTCATTTTGTTGTTCTTGCTTGTTATCATCGGTTCGTTTGCAGCAACCGAAGCTATCCAGAAAGGTTGTAAGTTTCAGTTACCTTGTTTATTTATAAGTAAAATTCTTTTCCAAGGTTGGGGAGGTTTTGGTCGAGGCTTTGGTAAAAAGGGTGGTTATGGGAGAAGAGGTGGATATCGAGGATATGGACGTCGAGGAGGGTATGGAAGCTATGGGCGTCGAGGAGGATATGGTGGTTACGGTGGTAACTATGGAAGACATGGTGGATATGGGGGCACAAAGTTTGGATAAAATATTAAATTAGATCATTTCGTTTATATTCATGATTCATATCATAATTCTAACTTTCAATATAATTATATTTCTATTAAATCTTTACCAAGATTAAGTAATCTGAAATATGTTTTTATGAGAATAAATAGTACAACTTTTACTGTTAATGTTCATTATAATAAAAAAGATAATTTTTAGAATAATTATTAATAAATGATTAAAAACAAATTCTATAGTTTATGAACATAATAATCTATTATATTTTAACAAGCTTATTGTTCATATAAATTACAGTCTGACCCCGATTTAACGGAATCTGTGGTGCCTCGAAAATCTGTCCGTTATATCGGTATTCCGTTATAACGGGGTAATTTAACATTAAAATCTCATGGCAGGGGCTACAAAAGTTTGTCCGTTAAATCGAAATTCCGTTAAATCAGAGTCCGTTATCTCGGGGTCCAACTGTATTAGAAATAAAATCTTAAATTTAATATAATAATATTTACTTTCATTGCTTGATAAGTACAGTCTATCTCTTATTAGCGGGTCTCAACTTGAGTGGAATAAGCTCTTTATCTTAAATATCTTTAAAGGCATTATGGTGTTAGAAGGGAACGACTGGGTGGTTACTATATTTTGAAATAGACTACTCTGATTAGTTGTCACAATAGGTGTATGGACAGTTTGAACTTTAAACCCTAAAATGACTACAATAAACAATGCATTAGTTAATCCCCCTTAGGCTTCCTTCCCCTATGCATAACCGCCCAGTCGTTCCCTTCTAACACAATAATGCCTTTATGACAAATAGAATAAAAGGATTAAGATAAAGAGCTTATTCCACTCAAGTTGAGACCTGCTAATAAGAGATAGACTGTACCTTGGTTCATATATTTGTTTGTTTGCTTTTAGTGCCTAGTTCACACCTGGAGCATCTCAATTGTATTTCAAATGCTCCTGATAACACCTTTTATTTTGATTTGGTTTAAAAGGTAATTCTAATTAATAGCGAGATTTTTGTAATTCAGTTATTGTATTCACAGAAATAATTTGTTGGGAATTATGGTTACATTTGTAATGAGTTTAATCTCGATATCAATTAGTTTTTATATTCATTACTCAAATGGATTCACATACGAAATTAAAGCGGAAAATCACATTATGAGCAAAGTTGAGCTTGTTAACTATTTGTAAGTCTTATCCATGTTATCTATGATTAAGTTACAAGACTTTCACAATTGTTACTATCATGTAAGCAAATAATAAGATTTTATTATTCACAAGATATCAAAAATGCTAAACAGTTGTTGCCATTGGGATGAGTAACCCAGAAATACCCGGGAAGTCAGAGGTTTGCCAAAATACTCCATGAGGTTTTGAAAAACAATCAATTACTTCTATGGACAGCACTGGTCTGTCAAAGTTTTTAAATTCCAGGGGAGGATATTTTGTAAAATGCCCTTTAGATTTGAGTTGAATGGCGACCCCCACTAATAAACATGATTGTAAGGGGGAATTTGAAAGATCTTGTAAGTTTTTATAACAAATTTACATTTTATGATCTTTATTTTATTTCCACATCGGCACTAAATTGATCAACACCATTAGCCTAAGAGGGTAAATAAATTCAGTAATTTGCCCATGAATATTTAAAATTGTTATTATCTTTGCTTTAGAACAAAGGGTAGTTTCTTAGAAAAAATTTACTATCAACCATGTTTTTTGGCTTGCGCTTATTTTAATGGGATTTTATTTGGATATCTAACTGAATATGGCCATTTAGAAAAGTTTTACAAGAGCAAAATTACCATAAAGACAATTCAACTGATCAAGATGCTCTCCCCTGTAATTATCATTATAGCAATGTCAAGAAGTTATAGCCAGGATGGTTTACCAATTTTTAGTGCCCTCGAAGCAAGTTGTTTTGCACTGATTATATCATTCGTTCTCTATTATTATATAATTGATCAAGCTCAAGAGAATTCAACATCAAATAGATTTTTTAGACTTTCCATTTGGAGACCAATGCGCTTTTCATCGCGAATGTGTTACCTCATCCATTTTACTCTTGCAGCTATTTGTATGGATTACTTTCATCTAAGAGATGTTCTCAAGGCATCCTTTCCAGTGTTCATATGTGTCCTTATTTTTTATATAATTATAAGTTATACCCTGGCAATTATTCTGAGCTTAATTTTTGAGTTGCCCTTGTGTGTGGTGAGTTTACATTTTACCCAGTATCTTTTCCAGAATAAACATAAAATATAATCTTTATTTCTAATAAAGAGGAGCTGGAAGAGGGAGTGGGAGGGGATTTCCAAAATTTTATTTTTAAGCTTTTGATTCAAATCATACTTCATATCATTTTTCGAGCTATTATTTAACGTATTTCACATATTTAATGCAAATTCAATGACAGGTTATTTAAGAATAAAAAATATCACAATTCTAAATGACCAAGTTCAACTTAAAATAGCCTTCTAGTAGTTATCTTTTAAGTGCAAATTTACTGTAAATTATGTAATTGCTCTTCAAATAGATATGAATGTAATTCACTTTATCATTGTTTTCAATGTTTATATTAAAAAAGAGATAATAAATGTTATACTCTTTCAATGAAATAAATGTTATCAGCGCTCAGAATGAGATAATTAACTTATTATTAACTCAATTATATCAGGGGTCGCCATCCAACTCGGACCTCAGGGGGGTAAGGGGGGTAAATTGCGGATTTTTTTCAAATCTCAGGGGGTATTAGAGTAGGGTAAAATGGCCGCCAATCCAAGATGGTGGCCGAAAAAGACGCCATTTTGTCCCTAAATATACGTTAAATGGCTATTTTTCGGCTAAATTAGCCTTAATTTAGCTTAAATAAAGTTTAAATCCAGTTAAATTAACCAGATTAGCTAAAATGGCAAACAAAATGGATTTTCTGGAAAAAATGGCCCCCGGCCTTCGGCCGGCAGCCAAAATCGAGGGGGGCCTCGTTTCTCTGCGGCTTTGTATTACAATTTTTCGCGAAGCTCAGGGGGGGTATTTTGGAAAATCTCAAACCTCAGGGGTATCCGCGTTTACCCCTCCCCCCTATGGCGACACCTGATTATATAAACATATTTTTAAAGAATTCTTAGTAAATCCGTAAACAATACAAAAGAAATTCAGAAATTATCAGGAATTCAATGAATTTATAAAAATGAAATTTTCTCTCAATGTAAACAACATATGATTTAATTCACAAATCAAATGAAAGTAATTTTTATATAAAAGGCGAACAGAATTTGTTGGAAATCATAACAAAATTGATTTCAAGTCAACAATCAGTTAACAATGAACTCGAAACACACTTTCGCTCTGTTGTTGGTCTGTCTCATCGGACTGTCACTTATGCCGGCGCCCATCGAAGGCGCTGTCAAATGTTGGGCCGGTTCTGGAAAAGGTTATTACTGTGGCTCTGATTTTGGTGTTACAGACGACAACCTCTACTACTGTTCCTGTTATGGATGTGAAGCTGAATACCGAGGTTATTGTAATAATGGCTGCACTTCACCCGAAGGCAGTAACGCCTATTGTGAATAAACAAATTCCAAATGGTAAATGTAACAGATCATATTCATAAAAGTACCAATTATAATTTTTGTTATTTTATAGTTTATATTTAATGTTTGATTTTGCAAAATAAATAAAATTAAAATTCACTTATTGCAAGATTATTAGAAATACTTTATTCGGTTATAAAGAACATGGCCAGATCTACAGTTTGAGTCCGTTTATTTCCCGATTTTCTTAAATCTTAACACCCAAAGTGAGTATTGGCCGTAATATGGCAAGGGGTAGGTGAACTTGGAAGGTACCAAATTATAGAATTTTCATCAAGGAATTGAATCTCATTTTGGCCGTTAAGATCTAATAAGTAAGAGGGTCGGGAACAAACTCAAGCTAGAGATCTGGCCAGGTTCTTTAATCTTTTTAATTATTCTTTTGCTTAAAAATTAGAATCCGGAATAAAAGTAAGCTTTTCTACAAAACTATACACATATGATATTTATTGAGCGCTCAAACATTTAAGAGAGTCCTCCAGTCCTCCAGAGAAGCTCAAGTATAACAATTTGATCTGGTTAATATCAAATTTAGTAAATGGAGAAAATGAGTGGTTTTAATATCATTAATATCTTAGAGACCTAAGAGTGAGAGTAAATAACACAACAAACCATAAAATAAAAATCCATAAAAAAGTCATTTGTATTGAAATGAATTATCGATCAAAATCTGAGATCAATTTGTTTATGCAAAAAGCGGTGCCATTTGTGTCATTCCAACAACAAATGACACAACTTTTTATCACTTGGAAACCCATTGTATTGTATACTAAATGACATATAATTACAAAATAATTGACAGAATTTCTTCTTATTTCTTGTTTGTCGCTTAATAACGCATTTCTAATATTATGTTCATTTATGTTCATAGATTCTTTTGGCAAATTTAAATATTTTTACAAGTATGATAATCACGTTTTAATAAAATGAGCTTGATCATACAAAAAAGTGCAAATAATTCCGATTAGAATCTATTAAAGCATCTTGCTTATAAAATAATAGTTAAACTAATAGTTGGACAGAAAGGTCTGTAAAATTATAAATTAAATAATTTTATACATTATGAAAATATGAGATATCAGGATCAATCTAACAATTATAAATACCTATTTGAAACTTAGTTTACGCTTATTGATGTCTACTAGAAACAAGATATTTGCACAACTGGTTTTGTTTGAACAAGTTCATTTATTTGAATTGTTACTATTTTATCTAAATTAATTTATTATTTCCGGTGAATTAGTTTTGTGTGAGAACTCATACCAATTGACTGAAATGACTTATCAATTAAAATGTAAATTATATATACATTCGTCAACAAAAGTGAAATGAATTCTCGATTTGATTTTTAATACATTTGATGTGAAAAGGGCTAAACCAAAATTTTGGACACTTTTAAAAACGGTCATGTATAATTCAATTGTTCATTATTTAAACAATGTTTATTCTTGGTAATTAAGATATATAAACTTAAACCATAAAATCATTTTGATTATATCTGTAGTGAATTCCACCCAAGGCGATCTAAGATGAAACTTTTCTATTTAATCAAAAAGTCACCTTTCCTGCAGTTTTTCATCATTCAGTCAATTTTAATGATTGTATTCGTGATAATTCTCAGACAATTTGAGCCAAAAGTGATCTATGAGTTTATGTATGAAAACCAAAGCATTCAAAATAACTATTATAACAAAAACTTTGAAGAACTCATGTTTGGGGACAACATTACGGGATTCCCGTCACTAATAGTCCCTAATATTGTTCATTACGTACTCTTTGATATCAGCGAAATAAGTTTCGTTCACTTCATATCAATTCTTTCAGTACTGAAGAACCAAAAGCCGGAAATAATTTACTTTCACTGCAATTGTGAACAGATTTCGGGTCAATATTTTCATCGAGTTTTGGAAAAATCAATTTTATCCCAAACTGTGATAAAAGTGCGAAAAATCTCAAAACCAAACGTAATATTCGATAAGAATATTAGTGAAGTGTATATGAATTGGCACTCCTCTGACATCACACGCATACGAGTGCTCATTGAGTTCGGGGGCATATATCTGGACAATGATGTGTATGTCGTCCAGTCTTTGGATGGGTTTAGAAAATTTGAGTTAACTATCAATTGGGACGAAGGCTTACATCTCGGAAATCAAGTAATAGTAGCGCACAGGAACGCACGCTTTCTTAAAAGATGGCTCAACACATATAGGGGCTATGATAAGACCCAATGGTATTTCAATGCAGGGGATCTGCCGACTATGTCAGTCCTCTATAAGAACCCAGAATTGGTGCATAGACTTAAGGGTGAATTTGGTGTAAACGGACCGGTAGTCTGTCCTAAAATCTACAAAACGTATTACAAGAATTGGAGGACAGAGTTCTTTACCATACATTTAGTGATGAGAAACAACACAATAACGCACATTGACTGGTGTTTAGGGGGTCGTCCCCCGGATATTATAACATTTACCGAAGAAAGCATTAAACACTTAAGCATTACTTTTGCTGAGATGTGTAGAGATGTTCTCAATTAGTGCACAAACAGTGACTCACCCCTACATTATTTATTGCTTTGAATGATCTGCACGAAGATAATTGTCTTCCTATTAAACTTTTTGTGTTAAAGTTGTTAACTTCTTTTAATAATTTAAGCAAAATAGATTCAAGGAGAACATGAGTGCAGGCTCAATCAGACCATATAAAGGCTTATGCTTAAAGTTCGAGAAGCGCCTGTGCAATATAATAATAGACATTCCTGAGCAACAGTTTTTTGTTCACCCTCTCCATAATTTAATATTAATTATTGTAATGAATATTAGTTATTTTTGCAAGTACAAAATGTTTCAAGCCCAGGGAAATTATTTTTACCTGTAAAAAGTGAGAAAGGCAATATTGATATCAACTATTATCTTAAGTGAATTCGTAAGTAATATATTAACACAATTATCAAATCACTCGTCGTGTGCTTCAATAGTAGTGCTATTCATTTGTCGTCATATCAGTTCATCAGTATATCAGCAAGGTCTATCAATTTGAAGTATAAGTTCAATAAATCATTGGTCTATCAATTGATTCTTAAGAAAGGGATAACTTTTATCTGAAGGCCAAAAATTTTCCTAAGCTTTAAAAACTCAATCATTTTATTAATTATTTTACATATAAAGGACATAAATAGGACAGGTATGTAACCCATCCTTTGTTAACCAGTGCTATACTAAAGAAATCTGATCTCTAATTAATTTAGTGTTTAATTAACTCAATTAAAGAATGGCTGACAAACAATACGGACCGACAGATATTAAAGAGTCTGCCTTAGACTTGATTGGTAACACACCTTTGGTTGCATTGGACAGAATATGGCCTGGACCAGGAAGATTACTGGCTAAGTGTGAGTTTTTGAATCCTGGTGCCAGTATTAAGGACAGATCATCATTGTCGATGATACAAAAAGCGTTGAAGGGTGGCAAATTGAAACCTGGTGAATCTGTTGTTGAGGTTACAAGTGGTAATCAAGGGTGTGGTCTGGCACTCGTCGCTGCAGTATTAGGCCATCCAATAACACTAACAATGTCTGAAGGGAACAGTCCTCAAAGAGCTACTATGATGAGAGCTCTGGGCGCTAATGTAGTGCTCGCCCCTCAGGTCAATGGAAAGCCAGGGAATGTGACCGTTGAAGATGTGGGCGCAGCCGAGACACTCGGTCTCGATATCATTGAGAAAACGGGTGCCTATTATGTGAATCAGTTCTATAATGACGACAACTCTCTGGCACACGAAGAGACCACCGGTCCTGAGATCTGGCGCCAAACCGGAGGACATGTCGACGCATTCTTGGCTACAGTTGGAACCGCCGGCACTTTTATGGGTGTCTCTCGTTATTTGAAAAAACAAAACAAAGATATTGTTTGTGTTGCTGTGGAACCAACTGGTGCTGAAGTGATCAAGGGTGAACCTGTAACAAAACCCTTGCATTTACTCCAAGGATCAGGCTATGGAAGAGTCCAACCACTTTTCAAATTCGACACATTGGACATGACTTTAGGAGTTACCGATGAAGAGTCCCTTCAATATAAGCATCTATTGGGAGAGAAGGAAGGGCTATATTTGGGATATACTTCTGGAGCTAATGTGGCGGCAGCCGTCAAACTATTGAAATCTGGTAAACTGCCCAAAAATGCCTGGGTGGTCACTCTCCTTAATGATTCAGGCCTTAAATACCCTCCGAAAGACGGGCGTTAATTTTACTTACCATAACCATTACCTTGTTGATTTATTATTCACTTTAACTTTACTTAAAATAATAAATGATTTTTACTTAACTTCAATAACCCAATGGATTAATAAACAGTAAAACAAACGTTTGGTCTAAATATGAGGTATTGACACACTTTAGTGTACTTTACTCCACGATTACGGCGAACAAAGTCTGTCAAAATATTTTAGTTATTTCTTCATAACTTATGATTGAACCTGGTACTATTGGGAAATTCAGTCTTAATATAACTAATGTCAATCATTTTAACATCCGTTTTATAATCTCCAAAATATGTTTAATTCTAATAACCAAGGTGGGTTGATGTTTGTATTCATAACATAACCCTTATTTGTTTTTACAATATCTTCTTAGAATGACGTTTACAGATCTTATTATTCAAATGATTGGTCAAGTTTTGATCCACTCCTATTTATTATTATAAATAAATTAATATCCTTGATGCTATTTTAATATCAGATAGTGTTGCTATAAACATTTTTGATAAAATAAAAACTGATAGATTACACTGCTCCAATCTAAAAATGTTAGAAACCCATTATCTATTGATATGAATAAAATTTGATCTTTCACCTTGATTGTTTGATTTATAAAATAATCTTTGCAAGGAGTGTTTTGTCTAACAATCGCTCCCCAAAACATAGACTTTGAAACTTGTAAGGAAAGATGACATGGATAAGATTGGAAAAATCGTGATTGAAAACATCAGTTTTCTCACTCTTATCAGAAACACCTGACCCTTATCTTGATGTTTGAGCGTATGTTTTACTGAACTTCAAACCATAAGCAGAATAAGGACCTAACAGTTTGAAAAATCTATTCATTGTATGAAACTTTGAACTTCAAACAGGGTAAAGTTCCTCAGCTATAGAGCACATTACAGCTTTTGAATTTTGGCTATATTACCCATATTAAACTTATTGATAAGAACCTTGGCCAGCTTTCTTCTAAATGATTAAGTACTTTAGAATTTAGACTCGAGATCTATCCATGAGATTAAATTTGATGTTTATTACAATCTATTATTTGTTTATTAAATAATTGTTTTCAATTGATTCGGTTTATCTCTTATTTTTCTGTTTTGGGAAATTTTCCCGGTTTGTAGTTTTTCCGTTGATTTCCATATAAATAGATCTCATTTTTATTGACCACTCATTAGATGTTTGAGTGAAACTCAGTTTGTTTTTCAAAGTATAAATCTATTGAACGAAATAATGGGTTCTTATAATATGAATATAATATTCAATGATTACGGACTGACAGACATCAAGTCCTCTGCCTTAGAGCTGATTGGGAACACACCTCTGGTCGCTTTGGACAGAATTTGGTCTGGACCTGGAAGAATACTGGCAAAGTGCGAATTTATGAATCCTGGTGCAAGTGGCAAGGATAGATCTTCCCTATCAATGGTTAGAAAAGCTCTGGCAAGTGGAAAATTGAAACCTGGTGATCCCATTGTTGAACTTACAAGTGGTAATATGGGTTGTGGACTGGCAGTTGTGGGTGCTGTTCTTGGTCATCCTACAACTCTAACAATGTCTGAAGGAAATAGCACTCAAAGGGCTAAAATGATGCGAGCATTGGGTGCAGATGTTATCCTCGCCCCTCAAGTTAATGGAAAACCAGGTAATGTGACCCAGGAAGATCTTCGCGCAGCTGAAAAGCTTGGACTTGACCATGTTGCAAAAACCGGCGCTTATTTTGTGAATCAGTTTAATAATGAAGACAACAGGAGAGGACACGAAGAAACAACAGGTCCGGAGATATGGCGCCAAACTGGGGGACATATCGACGCTTTTTTGACATCTATTGGAACGGGCGGTACTTTTATGGGGGTTTCCCGATATTTGAAGAGACAAAATAAAAACATTGTGTGCGTTGCTGTGGAACCGGCCAGTGCTGAGGCTATTAAGGGTGAGCCCATTAAAGACCCCTTACATTCTTTGGAGGGATCGGGATATGGAATGGTTCCGCCACTCTTTAACTATAAAACTTTGGACTTTACTCTGAGTGTTACCGATGAGGAAGCGCTCAAATATAAAAGGCTATTAGGAAAGAAAGAAGGACTTTATGTGGGCTATACATCGGGTGCTAATGTGGCCGCAGCCGTGAAACTAATGCAATCAGGTAAATTACCAAAAGATGCCTGGATTGTTACCATGCTCTTTGATTCCGGTCTTAAATATTCTGAAATTTAAGATAAATATGTTTTATGTAATTAATTTCTGATTCATACAAAAGTTAAATCAAATGTAAATTTTTCATTAAAGTATTAAAATAATCTAAGCAAGGTCAAATCAACAATAATTGCAGACATAGTTTGCTTTTACAAATATTTAATACATTAATTTGTTTTCATGTCAATAAAATTGTATCTAGTTGAAACATTACCTCTAAATCTGGATCTATCATTTACTTCATGTAAAAGTTGTTCACAATTGGGTCTGTCCTCAGGTTTTATGATAGAAACACTGAAAATGTTTCAAATAATTTTCTAAATTTCACCTTCAATTCAGTGTTCAAATAATTTGTGTGTTATTTATCTCAAAAATAAAAATGCAATTAAAAATTTCATGTATTCAGAGAACAAGCAAGTTAAATCAGAAAGATTTAGAAATATTTGTCCAGGTGCGGATATAAATGGTCTTATATGAGTAGTGCAATAATGAAATGTACTTGCAGATGTGATGCATTTTAAGCATGACAATTTGTTTGAGTAGCTTTAAGATAATTTTATCTATATCTTATTTTTTCTCAGAAGACAAATGTGCATAATGAGTGGGTTGAATTGGTTGAAAAGATCCCATTTGTTATCCCTTTTAATAATTCAAACGATATTAATGATTGCATTTGTGATACTTTTCAATGAATTTAAGCCACAAACGATCTATGAGTTTATGTATGAAAACCAAAGCATTCATAATAACTATTATAACAAAAACTTTAAAGAACTTATGTTTGGGGACAACATTACGGGATTCCCGTCACTAATAGTCCCTAATATTGTTCATTACGTACTTTTTGATGTCCAGGAAATAAGTTTCGTTCACTTCATATCAATTCTTTCAGTACTGAAGAACCAAAAGCCGGAAATAATTTACTTTCACTGCAATTGTGAACAGATTTCGGGTCAATATTTTCATCGAGTTTTGGAAAAATCAATTTTATCCCAAACTGTGATAAAAGTGCGAAAAATCTCAAAACCAAACGTAATATTCGATAAGAATATTAGTGAAGTGTATATGAATTGGCACTCCTCTGACATCACACGCATACGAGTGCTCATTGAGTTCGGGGGCATATATCTGGACAATGATGTGTATGTCGTCCAGTCTTTGGATGTGTTCCGTAAGTATGAGATGACAATCAATTGGGACATTGGGTTAGTCCTTGAAAACCAAGTGATAATAGCCCACAGAAATGCCCGATTCCTTCAAAGATGGATCGACACCTATAGAGCATATGATAAGAATCAGTGGTATTACAACGCCGGGGTCCTCCCTACTAAAACAGTTCTCTATAAAAGCCCCGAGCTAATTCATAGAATGATGGGAGAGTTTGGTAATAATGCATTTGTAGTCTGTCCTAAGATCTATAGTATGTATTATAAGAATTGGAGGACAGAGTTCTATGCCGTCCATTTTCTGATGAGGAACAACTCATTAGCACATCTCTGGTGCTTTCGAAGTAAACCACCAGATATTAGGACTTTCGACGAGGAAAACATCAAATATTTGAACATTATTTTTGCTGAAATGTGTAGAGATGTGCTCATCTAGAATAAGTTCAAGTTAGATTGTCCATACTTACGATTACCAGCATCTATAAGCAATGCTGAAAATAAAATAATTTAGTGATTGAGCAACTTACAAGTGTATATTTACCAATAATTAGTAATTACAACCAGTAAAATAATAAATCTTTTTATTTTGTTGTTTTCTCTGTGTCTGAGTCTCGTCATTCTCGTGCAAATTAATTGTCTCTAATTGGGAACAAAGAGAATATGTGGTAGGTGAAGCCACCCTATAATGATTAGTAATCAGCATGTTCTAAACTAGGATGGAACTTGGGCTTTCAAAATTAGCTTCATTAGAATAATATTGCCAACTAAGTATTTGTCCTGTTCTTTTTAATTTGGTTTTGTAATTAAAGTTGACATTTGCGGTAACTTTAGCCAACAAAGTTCCTGGATGAAATTTTTAATATAGAATTTTAAATACATTTATTAAGGCTTAAAAATTAAAAAATTTGACAGAAATTGTCATAAATTCAAAAAACAATTCAGTGTTAAAATGATTTGACTGTAAATATGTTTCAAACAATAAAAGAACTACCATTGCAAACTGTCGAGGCAGATTGGTGGAATGCTTCATATGCTCCAGTTGGGTTTGTCAGGATATTAACATTTAAATTGGCAGAAATCAGCATAACTAGGCTTTTGCTCAAAACAAAAGACGAGCCCAAAACTGAGGAACATTTTTTGAGATATTCTTCCCTCTGATAAATGTCTTTAATATAGACATATTTCCCCTGCAAACATCCACTTGTTACCAAGTACAGTGTCTCAAAGTGCACAAGTTCTAAAAATATCAAGATAAAAATGAAAAACAAACATGGGTGAACTTACCTCCCAATGGATAATTAGCCTCAGCCAGAATATCCAAAGAATTGACTGTTTTGGTGCCGTTTGGCTTTGTACCGATTAAATGGGCAGGGTTATCTGACGTGCCACTATTGAAATCACATAGCTGATTCATACTGTATCTAGCCACATATGTAAAATTTTTGGCTTCAGTTCCCTGACACTGGTTTATAGTGGCATGTTCAAAGAATTTGAGCTTGTTATGCTCATCATCTAAATAAATAATTATCATAAGAAATTTTTTAATAAGTATATAATTTTTGAGTTTACCATGGTTAGTAGCATCTAGTGGCAGTGCTGAAAGTGAAATTATTAGTGATTGAGCCAATAACAAGTTTATATTTACCAATCACAACCAGTAAAATAATAAATCGACTCATTTCTGTTGATCTGAACTTTTTATGTGATCTGATTTGAGATAACCTTAGAACTAATGAATACTTCCTATACCTGAATAATATTCACGAATTGTAATTCAATCTATTCCTGCAAATGTTGTAAATGTCTTAATCATAGTTGAAGCCAATTGTGAGGTAATATGGAATTCAATCTATTCCTGCAAATGTTTTAATCGTAATTAAAGTCAATTGTAAAGAAATATGTAATTCAATCAGTATTTTCATGAATTTGTATTTAACTTAATGATTGAATTATTATCCGGTCTGTCATGAATTGTCGAAAATTTGGGCCATTTCCACTAGAACAGAAGCATAGCCGGTCCCCTACAAATTAATTGGCTATTCCTCTGATTTACCGAGAATATTGTGCTGAGTTGGAAACCCTTCTTTAATATGAAAACTGGTTTATAACAAAAAGATTTAAATGAAAGTAATTATTGTCTGTTTTGTCCCTTCAATCAAATACATTGTTTGACAAACTATTTGCAAAAAAATAAGAGATATTTAGTCTTATAATTCATTAGTTATTAACTAACTTCGATTCATATGATTAGGGATACAATAATTAACCCAAAAATTAGTCTAAAAACTGATTTAATGCGACAGAAATTGTTGTAAATTGAAAAACAAATTAATAATTAAATTATTTTAATTAAAATGTTTCAAACAATAATAGAAGCACCATGGCAAACAGTCGATGAAGACTGGTGGAATGTCTCGAATGCTCCAGTTGGATTTGTGAAGACATTAGCATTTAGATTATCAGAAATGAGCAGGGTGATGTTAGTTGTAATATAAGAAACCCCCAAAACGGAGGAACACTTCTTGAGATGTGCTTCGCTGAGATAAATGTCTTTAATGTAGGCATACTTTCCCTGTAAATCGCCATCTGTTATGAGGTACAGTACTTCATAGTGCACGCTAGCTAAAAATATCATGATAAATAGAAGATACTAGAACTGGTAGGCATACCTCCCAATGGGTAGAGTGACTCCGACAGAATGTCCATTGAATTGACATTTTTGGTGCCATTAGCATTTGTTTTAATTAAATGATCAGGTTCATCTGTTTTTCCACTGTTCATTTCACATAGGTGATTCTTACTGTATCTGACCACATATGTATAATTGGCCGCATCCTTTCCCTGGCACTGGTTTAAAGTACCATGTTCTATCAATCGGTGCCGTACCTCTTCAGCATCTATAGTTAGAGCTGTAAATAAAATAATTTAGACAATGAGTCAATTGCAGGCTTATATTTACCAATCACAACCAGTAAAATAATTAAATTTTTCATTCTAAATTTTATCCTTTGCTTTGATCTCAAGCTTCTGATGTCTACTGATTTGAGATAACCAAAGAACTGAATATTTATGTCTAACAGAAGTTAGAAATTGTAATTCAATCTATTCGTGCAAATGTTGTAATGACTTAATCATAATTGAAGCCAATTGTGAAGAAATATGTAATTCAATCAATATTTTATGGATTTGTAATTAATTAGTATTAGGAATGACTCTTATTCTCATCATTTCCGTACAAAATGATTGGCATTTTTGGTTCTAATTCTGATCATCACAAATATATGCTGAGTGGAGATACCACTCTCTCTAATGTAAAGGACTCGTAAATAATGATTTACATAGGATTTGGAACAAAATAATTGTCAGTTTGCTCTTCAATTTCAATCAAATACATTGTTTGACAAACTATTTGCAACAAAATAAAAGAATTTTAATCTATTATTCATTACTTATAACTCTTAATAGATTTATATAATATGAAAATACACACAATATTACCCCTAAAAACTTTTAGTATAAAAATGTAGTCTAAAAAATGACTCAAAGCAATAAAAATTGTCATAAATTCAAAAACAAATTAATGATTAAATAATTTTATTGAAAATATGTTTCAAACAATAATAGAAGCACCATGGCAAACAGTCGATGAAGACTGGTGGAATGTCTCAAATGCTCCAGTTGGATTTGTGAATACATTAACATTTAGATTATCAGAAATGAGCAGGGTGATGTTAGTTGTAATATAAGACACCCCCAAAACTGAGGAAAACTTTTTGAGAAATATAGCTCTTTCAAAAATATCTTTAACGTAAGAATATTTG
>JAQIWF010000761.1:0-15803 GCA_034694965.1 Ceratozetes gracilis
AATGATTAAAAAATCATTTTTTAACCGACAAACCATTAAATATACCTTGGTAGAAATTTACCCACATTTTTCTTTCTCGTCCCCCCATTTTCTTATACTGCCCCGTGGCTGCTACTTGTTAGAGAATAACAAATTAGAGCTCATATTAGAGCAGTTTTAGCGACTTTCTCACCAATTCAGCCAATCGGCTGTTCTTTTCAAATGTTTGGGCAAAACTCATTTCAATGGCTTTTGGATCGACAGGAGCTCAGAGGGGATTCTCCGAGAAATGGCTCTTTTAGCCACTCTTTGTCCTAACGATCAGTCCATTTGGGATTCCTTTACTCAAAGAACTACTGAGAGAACAAGAAGAGAACGGAATCAACCCAAGAAGAGGAATGGTGTGACAAGTATGGCAAATAGTCCGGAGTAAAGATGGCTTCATATTTCTCCATTCACTTCAAAAGGGGTCCACTGGAAGAGTGTATGTGTCAGCAAAGTGGACACTTTGACTCTCGATGACCCGACTTTACTCACTTCGATATGGTTGGTCCACTTCTGTGGAGGATGTGTGGAATGTATAGAATAGGAATTTGAGTTCTTTCACTTCAATCCAGAGTTTACTAAGTCTTGAGAATTGTCTCAAATTTAGAGAACTTTATGAAAGACGACAATCGAATCTTCTTCGGGGCTTAATTTAAGGGAAAGCTTTTTTGTCCTCTTAAGTCAAACTAGTGCTCAGAGCGTTTTTGGACAGAGAGGACAGGGAGAAAGGAGAGGGTGAAGACAGCCTCCAGTCTCAAGACAATAATAATAACTATTAACTAATATTAACTATTATTGACTATCAGTGTTGACATCACTGTTACTAAAGCGTGAGTTTATTATTAAAATTTAAAAAACGGTAAAAACAATTGCATTGTTGTCTCGCATTGTATGACAAGAGGTCACGAGAAGAGCGTCCAGAGGTCATGGAGTGCGCGACCGATGTTCTCCTGGAAGCGCTCCGAATCAGTCGCCGAGGAGCTGCGTTTGGAGGAGATGTGGAAGAATATACACTCCTCTCCGGCCACAATATAAGAGACGCCATAACCGTCGTCGGCCACTGGACCAAATCCTCCACCAGCGGACACAATCTTGGGTGTCTTATCAAGCAGACCAACCTGGCCATGTGGTGTCTGCGAAGTGGAGAGCTTCCAGGGCTCAGAGAGGACTTCTTTGAGGAAAGGCGAATCCACTTCTAAGTACTTAGAAATGACATAAAGACAGAAGAGGTGTCTGTCCACTCCTTTCCCACACATTGCGTCTTGATAACCGCGTTGATGACGAGCACAGGCCTCTCTCAACAATCCTCTTCTCTCTTCTCTGGTGTTCTCAGCGATCATTGAATCAACAAATCTCTTGGACTGTGAGGTCACTGGTCTTACAGTTTCGGTTCTTCCTTCGCGGAACAGTCGGGTCATTGAGGCCTCATATGTGAGCGAGAGATGGCCGACATCTCTCTTGTAGGCCAATTGGAGTGCCATTTGTATGAAAGCGTCAGGACTTACGCCACACTTCTTTATGAAGCCTTTCCCGAATTTCGAGTGACGGAAGATCCTCTGGTCAACATCGCTTAGGAGTGCCTGGGCTGAAAGGGGGTCAGGGGTTGTCATCAAAACAATAAATAAATACCGTCTTGGAAACTCTTGTCTATCACTGTTGTGAGTTCATGTGGGAGATCCCACTTCAGTCTAATTGGAGCGGAAGGATCGCCTCCGTTGCCAAGACGACAGTTCCCGTCTTCGTCATATCCGAGAACGTGAAAGTCGTAGTGAAGCGCGAATTCCCATAAGTGAGCCATTATTGGCGCGTCAGCCCACGAATGCTCGGCATTGAACCCCACCCTCGCATTGCGTCCGACCACAAGATTGAAGCTCTTGTCAAACCAACGGTCGTCTCCATTGCCATGAAGTAGTTGTTGTCCATATTCATTGAGTTGTTCCGGAGTACAGAACTCGAAATTCTTTTCGTCCAAAACCACGACAAACGCCGAGTTCTCAATTGCGCGCAAAGAGATTCTATTGATTCCTTTGGCGAAGAACTGATCTCTTGTCTTGGCCCAAGTGACCCTGTCCACTGCTGTCAAAGAGGCCAAATGCTGTTCACCTGATTGAATAGAATTAGTGTTTGTTGTCAATGGGAATGAATACCCGGGAGAGCGGGTGCGTCATCGGCTACAATCTTGTCGAGAAGTGTCTGGAGTTCACGCGGCTGAAGAAGGCGTCCTTTATGATGGATGGTCAGTTTGTAGAATTTCCTGCCATGCATGATTGTGACATGAGGAGAATCATCAAGGTGGATCAGATGGTCCACTTCCAGTCCAGGAATGCGCGTTGTGTTGAAGAGTCGTTCGTATTGTTGAGCGCAAAGAGGAACCAAATTCTGGACCATTATCTGTGGGGAGAGAGTTATCAACTAACAAGTGGTCACTCTCTGGTCACTCACGGGTTTGAGTTCTTGTCTTGAGATTTGTTTGCGAAAGAGAAGACTGGCATAAATCAAGTTCGCCGCCCGAGCCGTCTGTTTGGCCTCAACTGAGTCGAGAAGAGCGTCAATGCCGTAGAAGTTGGAGTTCACCATAAGGGGGGCCCTCCCTCTCAGATACACGAATTCTTCCCACCAGTCGCTAACATAATTAGTAGACCACCAACTCTTGAGCCAAAGATATCTCTGAAATTTCCTTCCAATGCCATCGCGGAAAGAAGTGGCCAATCGGGTCATTCTCTCAAACTTCTCGTCGTCACAAAGAGGTCGAATAGAATGAAGATATCTCTCAATGGTCTGATCCAATGGCGGCAGAGGAAGTCGTGGAAGAGAGGCCTGATATGAGTAAAGCATTGGACTCTTCCCATACGTCAGGACTCGTATTAAAGAGATCCACAGTTTGGTCACAATAGTGGGGCCTTCGGGGCAACAAATAAGGTGTGAATGAGATTAAGTAGGGCACTGACCTTGGGATGACCTTGTCTCATACATCCAGCCTTTGTAAATGAAGAGCAATTTGAGGGCATATCTCATCCACAACATCTTAAGTAACCAGAGGAAGACCCCAAACACCACACAAGAGGTAATAGTGCAGAAGTGGACGCCTAAGAGGGGCTCTAAGAGTGCAGACAACCATTTGACGAGTCCGAGGGAAGGGTCGATGTGGAGGACAAAGTGTGAGAGCAGTTCCAACGAAATGATGGTAACGAGGAATTCGACACTCGAGGGAAAGATTCCCGAAGAGAAGTTGTTCTGACGATGAGGAAAGTGGGATAATGGCTATAAGGAAACTCGTGATAATCTCACTCGAAATCTGGAAATCCTTCGTCTCCACGACCGGAGACCTGAGAGCCAGACGTGTTTAAGCAGTTCGTAGTCATAGTTGATGCGGACGCCTAAGGGGAGAGGTTAACACTCGGGGTATGGGGTAAGTGGACAGACCCTCGTGCGTCACTTGGAAGGAGAAAGCGACGGCGGAGTGCGCCTCAGCCATGGAGACACAAGAATGGAGGCGACATCTCTCGGCTTACTTCAGGTCAACAAACAATAACAATGAGATATGAGGTCAGAGACTGACATCTATAGAGCAACAGATAATAATAATAATAATGTTTATTGATTCACTTATTTTAATCAAGAAATGCCAAATAGTACCAAGAAGTACACCAAATTACACTTATTAGTAGTTCGGGGTAACTATATTTGGTGGGTTGGGGTGGGGGTGCCATATATTTTTGTAAAGCTTATGTAAATTACTGCGGATCACAAATATATAAGATTAGGTCCATTAGATGCAAGAAGTGAAAAAAATTACATGTAAATTCCAACAGGGTCTTTCCATAATTTTAATCATGTTTCATCCACCTAACTTAACCATAAGCATATTCTAACCTATTCTAACAGAGCCCTAACCCATCCTAAGCCCACTTTAACCTCAATTGGAGCATAACTTTCTCTTTCCGAGACAAGAGTTTAAAGGAAAGGGGGGTTCAGATAATGCTTTGTAAAGCCATTAGAGGTGACAAACTCAGAGCCTAAACAATGAGATGACTGCAATCAGTGATACCTATTGGGGGGAATCTCCCCCTAAATGATGAGTTCGTGTGTTTCTCTTGTGTGCCGAGAGATGGCCTTCCCTTCAATGTAAAGAGTGATTCAATTAAATGGAGTCAATTGAAGCCAAGATTTGTCTTTTGGGGGTAAATATGAAGGAAGTAATGAAAGACTAATCCCTTGTTTAGGACTCCGGAGTGGGGAAGTCGTCGCTCGTGACGGTCAGTGTGTTTATTGTGTGTGTGTTGAGCTGATGGTGTCTTCCTCAGAGGTTTGTCCACAACACATTCTCTGCGGGAAATGAGTCAACAATTGGTGCCTCGTTTATGACGAAGACTTTTATTCATCAAAGAACTCACTATAAACTGAACATTTGGGACACCGCTGGTCAGGAGCGGGTGAGTTATGCCTATTGTTGCTATGGTTACTGATTGTGTTGACAGTACCGCGCATTGGCCCCAATGTGAGTCCATTGTTATCTCTTTGGCTCTGACTCTCGCCTTCGCTCAGGTATTATCGTCAGGCGCTCGTCTGTATTGTGGTCTATGATGTGACACAAATGGTAAGAAAGTGTTCCTCTTCTGTCACTAATTGATTCAATTGGAGGACACCTTCCGGTCTGTGATCTCGTGGGTCAAAGAGCTTCAAACACATCTCAAGGAGAAGACAGTGTTGGCTCTCGCGGGCAATAAATCAGATCTCGAGGAGAAACGTCAGGTCCAACAGAAAGGTAAGTGACCAGCAATGGCACACAGGGGGGCACACAGGGGGACCACAGAAGGGGGCAAATGGATAATAATGAATGTGTTTAGAGGGTCGAGAGTACGCCGAGTCTATCGGCGCGCTGTTCATTGAGACTTCGGCGAAGAGCGCTCACAACGTTCACCAATTATTCTGTGCTATCGGTCAGTGAATATCGATTATCCATTACTTGAGTTTCACTGCTTTTTCACTCTTTTTATTCACTCTTTTAGTCTTTTTTCTCATTTTTATTCATTTCGTTTAAGCCTCAAGACTTCCGAGAGAACAGACGACCACAGCTCCAGAGGGACGAACTCTTGTTAATGATGAGGAAGAGAGGAGGAGAGGGAAGTGCTGTTGAGGAGAGAAAGTCTTAAAATCTTTAAAAGAGTTTTATTTAATGTTTTTATCGATTTTTTAATTAAAGTTTTTTGAAATGGATTTCAAAGACCTAACACTCCCTTAATCTCTACAATCCCTGTAATCCTCGCTCTCTGAGTGAAGAAGTGATCCAATGATTGATCGCCAAACAAACAAAAGCTTTGAGAGGGCAGAGGAGGGAAGAGAAGGGGGAGCTCTTAGAGTGAGACCCCCGCGAGGAGAGCAGTGTTGCGTTGAATTAATTGCTTTGATTGTTGCGAATGTGAAGAACTCTCAACACTCTTCTGGGGAGTGATTAGAGGGTAGTCATGGAAACGACAAATGAAATGGAATTAAAGATTTGGGGATTAAATCCTCGAATCGATAATAAAGTGAAGGAAAGGAGTACTCCGGCAGCTGTGGAGCACAGTCTGGAGCACGAGCTGAATGACTCTGTGCTGAGTCTCTGTTGACTGAGAGTTAACTGTTTTCTAATGTGAGAAACAGTTTCAGAGCACACATTCACAGATCGCTTATTCTGTGCTAAGAGACTTATTCTGTGCTCTGATACTTATTCTGTGCTCTCAAAGCTTTGAGTTGTTTAGAGAACCTCAGCTTAAAAGAGAAAATCGAAGATTTCTTTAGTTGTGAGAGAATTCACTTTTCAAACAATGAGTTGACTCAATGCTCGCTCTTCTCCTCCTCTTCGGCCAACTCTTCGCCAGCTTTGAGTCCCGGAAACCAATTCTTTCCCCGATTGCTTTTCCCGCAAAACTCACTTCCGGTCAGCGGGTAATCATCACGTGTTCGGTGTTAGAGGGCGATCCACCCATTCGTCTCTCTTGGCTCAAAGACGGTCAAAGTGTGTCCCAAAGTGTGGAGGAAGTGTCCATGGGGGAATTGGGCTCTTCCCTTCTCTTCAGAAGAGTTGAGAGAGTCAACTCTGGTCTCTATGTCTGTTTTGCCTCCAATCACCATGGCAATGCCTCCTCTCAAGCTCTCCTCCAGGTAAGGGAGGCGCCCACCTTTACAGTAGAGCCGGGGGATAGGGCAGCTGTGGTGGGTGGGACTGTGCGTTTCGATTGTCAGGCTCAAGGGTTTCCTCTTCCGGTGATTCGTTGGAAACTGAATTCAGGTATTCTTTGAGCAACAAATTTAAAGAATAAATGACGTCATCGCAGGTCAACCGCTGTCCTCCAACTATCGCGTGCAGAGTCTGGAGAACGGCTCTCTCGCGCTCTCAATGGTTGCTAAGGATGACGAGGGAGTGTTCACTTGTGAGGCGTCAAATGGTGTGGGAGACGACATCTCTCGCTCAGTGAGACTCAAAGTGAATGTCGGCGCACACTTTAAACGTCACTTTCAAGTGGTTCGAGTTCTGAAGAATGAGAAGCTCTCCCTCTCATGTCAACCAATGGGAGAGACACCTCTAAGCGTCAAATGGCAAAGAGAGAGAAGTGACGTCACTTTAAGATACTCAGTGGCGGAACTCAACAAAGAAGACCAAATTCTCTCAACTCTCGAGACTCCGAGAGCCCAGAGAGTGGACAGCGGTCTCTTCACGTGCATCGCATGGAACGCTTTTGGCCAATCAGAGACTCAGAGCCAAGTTATAGTGGAAGAGCCTCCCGACGCCCCCAAAGCCCTCCAATTGGCCAGTAAGGGCTCGAGGAGCGCGAGTATCGTGTGGTCAGAGCCTTTTGACGGTAATCGCCAAATACAAAAATATGTTATTGAGTGGGAGTCACGTGTTCTCGAGACCAAAGAGACCAAGGCTACACTCAATGATCTTGAACCTCTCTCTCAGGTCAAGGTCAGTGTCCGTGCTCTTAACTCTTTGGGTGCTTCTCCGCCCTCTCAACTCCTTTTCCTAACCGATGAGGAGATCCCGACTTCTGCACCCAAAGAGGTCAAAGTGGTTGCCTTGAGCTCCTCTTCTCTCAAGGTCACTTGGTTGGCCGCAGAGGGCAGATCTCGTGGTTATTACATTGGATACAAGAGAGTGTCATCACGTGACCCGACCACTTTCAATACGGTTGAGTTCGAATCCGAATTCCTTATTCAAGGTCTCGAATCAGATGCCAAATACCACGTGACTGTTCAGGCCTTCAACAATAAGGGTCAGCCATTTGTCTGTTTGAATCCCAAATTATCCCCTCTTCTATTTCCAGGAGCCGGACCTCAGAGTGCGCCAGTCCTCGGCCATACCTTAGCTTTCGACGCACCGGAAGCGCCTCTTCTTGTACTCTGGAACTCCACTTTGGTGACAATGGCTAATCTCACCTGGTCAGTGTCGCTGGAGAACCCAGTTTCTGGTTTCCGACTCTTCTCACGCGCGCTTCCAGACACGTGGCGAGAGAGTGGTCGCTCTCTGGACTCTTCGGTGCGCTCTCTGACGGTGACGTCACTGGAATGCGGTCGTCACCTGAGTTTCTATTTGTTGGCCTTTAACCAAATGGGCCAATCAAAGGCTTCCAATATCGTCTCACGTGATCTCACCAAAGTGGGTGTGGGAGTGCCACCCCCGGCGCGCCAACTTATTCTTGTAAATGGGACGCGTGCTCTTCTACATCTGAGCACGTGGAGGGACACGTGTCCCGTGCAATACTTCCACGTCCAATACAAACCACTTTCGACGAATGAATGGACTCTCGTCTCGGATCACGTTATAAGAGAGAGCACTCTGGAGGTCGAGGGTCTTGAGTGGGGCGCGTGGTATTCACTCCTTTTAAGCGCACATTTCAACAAAGAACTTAAAACAACAAAGGAATACGTCTTCGCGACCAAAACCCGTGAAGGAGCGACTGTGCCCCCAATGGCCGCCGAACGCCGTCTCTCGCGGTACTTCATTGTCCTCATACCCATCTCTTGTGCCATTTCCGTCCTTTTGGGTGAGTGACCTCTTAATGGAAGTTCATTGACCTCTCATTCAGTCATAGGTTTTGTTGTGGTTTACATTTGTCTGCGGAGAAGTCAAGAGACGACAACTACTCTATCAATGAGTGACTTCAAGAGTGAGTGAAAAACTTTTTGATTTGATCTTATTTTGATCTCTTAGAGGAAGAGCGGACATCGAATGAGATGGAGGAGAATGCGTATGACTTGCCACTCAAGACGGTAATAATGACTGTTAACTAATATTAACTAATATTAACTATTATTGACTATCAGTGTTCACATCACTGTTACTAAAGCGTGAGTTTATTATTAAATTAAAAAAACGGTAAAAACAATTATTGTCTCGCATTGTCTGACAAGAGGTCACGAGAAGAGAGTCCAGAGGTGATGGAGTGCGCGACCGATGTTCTCCTGGAAGCGCTTCGAATCAGTCACCGAAGAGCTGCGTTTGGAGGAGATGTGGAAAAATATACACTCCTCTCCACAATGTAAGAAACGCCATAACCTTCGTCGGCCACTGAACCAAATCCTCCACCAGCGGACACAATCTTGGTGTTATTGTCGACCATGCGGTGTCTGCGAAGTGGAGTGCTTCCAGGGCTCATAGAATATTCAAATGATCCAATGCTTCAATTAACTAAATACTGTATATTCTATGTGACGAGAAATTGCATGAATTTATTACTGAAGCCATCGAAGAGATCGATAAACAGATTCTTTTCTCACCAATTGTTGGGACATAACTACAAGTCTTTTAACACCTGAGGTATAATAGTTGTGGTTCCAGGGGAAGGCCCTACCAGTTGTTTGTTATTAATGAGGACTATCTGGAGAAGATATATTTCCTTTAGTATGTTGTGGCATATTTGCTTTAAAAAGGACTAATTTTCAGAGAGGCCTAAATTTTTGCGAATAGTTTTATTTCCTACACAATTAGCTGACGAATAATTAATTTAAAAGAATTTTAGGTAATTTATTCTTCCGCCTCGATTGAAAATGTGATGAATTTAAGAACTTTGAACCTGATGTAATTTTCATGTCTAAATATCATTATGTAAATTCTAAATATGTTTTTGCCACATAAAATAAGAAAATGCAATATCTAGGTATTTTGGATATCTCTTGGCGAAAGTTTCATCAATGATCATCATTTACAACAATACCCACAACTGTAATACTTATGACGATGGCGTCAAAGAGATGTTTTGAGCGTTTAGTTGGGGATAGGCTTCAAAAATTTTGGATACTTGGATACTATAAACTTTGGGTACTCATGTCTTAAAACAACTTAACTCAATATTTTTATCAAAGATATCATAAATATTAAATAATATATGAATTATAAGTATGTAAAATACAATGTATAATATATGAATTAGAACTTATCTATTAATTTATAATTAAAAGGATGGTCAATTTTGTATAAGATGTGTTTGAATTCAACAAACGGAGTTTCCTTGCTGGCACGGAATTTCCGTTTTATAAGCTTATCCCTCGAGTTGTGTTATATACTCTTTTATTTTATTTTGACTTTCGGTGTGAGAGGTTTCGACTGAATCGATGCCTTCAAGATTTGTAGATTGCAATCGAATCCAAAATAAACCATTGTCTCAAATTATAACCTATTAGAAGAAGGCTCTCAATCAAGAATTGCCAAGGGAAAGCTAAAAGGGATTCCATTCATTGAATGCCTGCTAATAAATATATGAGTCAATTATTGTTAATGACTATACAGAGAGTGACCTTTTAATGACTGCTCATTGGTAACAAAATAGTGATTAGGTGAAAAAGTTTCCATCTTAGTTTTCGAGATATAATAATGATAAGATTTATCCAGATTTTTGTGCTCATAGAAAATTATTTATTATCATAATAGTAATTGGAAATTCATTAAACCATATTATTAACCTATCATAAACCTTTTTCATTCAAAAAATGTTTTATTGGTAATAAATAACGTTTTAAATTTTTGATGGGGACAAAAATCTGGACAAATTTTACCATTATTATATCTTGAAAACTAAGATGGAAACTTTTTTAGTTTTATTGATATAGTATATCGTATTTGACTCTGCATAAAAATTATATTTCCTAAAATGCTCCCATGTACACATGTACAAAATAATTTTTGAAAATTTTCAATGTTAAAATTACCTACATAATTTTTTCAAAAATTTACATCAGCTTCCAGGAAAAGTATGAATTACTTTAATTTTAGAAACAAGTTTCATTATTCAATATAAAGCTGTTCTCGAGATATGAACCTCCAAAAATCCGAACGTTGGGCACCCCTCGCGGGTTGGTAGTTAGGGGTAAGTAAGTTTTGAAGCATGATTTGAGTAGCTCTTTAATTAGGCTATCGAGTGGTGCTTAGTTCAAGCCTTGAACTTCAAGGTACTTCTAAATATAGGCATGCTTTCTTCACATATGCGGCCAGGTTCTTTTGAATTACAGTTTAAAATAAAATTCCCAAAATAAAAATCAATTAGCTTAAATATGTACTTTATCGTATTGTATTTTCTACAGACCTCCACGTTCATCAGCACCTTGGATGTAGTGAAGGAGGATCTTTACCAACTATATAGTAAAAAAAGTTTAATTTATTTAACAAGTTGATTATAAGTGGATAAAGAATATTGAATAAGAATAAAAACCTATTGAATTAACATCTATTTTGTTTTTTAAACTGCGATGTATTTAAGATTATAACGTATCGTGATAGTTTCTGAGAATATTGAGACGGGTATTTTTTGGTCGTTTTAAATATGTGAACAGTTGTGTCCTGAGACTAGTCTTTATTGAGATATGGTTTACATGTTGTGCACAGAGTTATAACAAATAACTAACTGATGTTAACTAAAACATGGATTGAGTATAACTGATATAAAAACTGAGATACATGAGATATGTTTAGCCTTAAACAGGTGTGAGGTGTCTGAGCGACACGTGCGGAGAGGCAATGAGTAGCCTTTCCTTAGCGATAGGTGAGTCTCAATGAAACATAAAGATGAGCCATAAGTTGGAGGCTCTCAATATTATCTTGTAATCTTATCGCATGGTCTCGCAACACCTCCTTAGATTTAACATGAGAAAATTTGGAGCGCTTGTATCTTTTAATAACAATAGTAAAAAAAATGATACTGTGAGATCATGGTTAGCCATATGGGAGATTTTCCGGATTACCCCACCCCCTGAGGTTTGAGATTTGCCAAATTGTCCCCCCAATTGTTTTGAAAATCTTAGCATTACGTCTATGGGTAAAATTGATTTTAGGGTTTAAATATACAAACAATTGTTTGACGTAAGTATTGAATGACTCAATTAACATGAGGCTGAGTGGCGCAAATCAATTACACGCGACTCAGTTAACCAAGTTCAGCAGCAACGAGACTGGTTAGCAATGAAAGGGACACCATAAGGGGTTGTCGAGTCCTGGGTGACTTTTTTTTGCCAGGAATTGATTGTTTTTTAATTGTAATTTAATTTTCATATTAAGAGAAGTATTTAAAACAAATTGGCGTTAATTTCTATATTGAATTCAATCTCTAAATAGCTTTAAATTTAATTTAAATATATCACTAGTTGTGAGCAAATTTCAATAGATTTCAATAGTGTTGAGTATTGTTTCAAAAGTTCGAGTTAGTAAAGCTTGAGCAAATACTCAATTTTGAGCAAGGAAATAATAGACTCATGGTAATTTTGTGTGTCTTTAAGCTAGCTAATAATTTTTTATTTTCTTAACCAAATGAATCTAAATTTGTAGAGACAATTCGAGTTTGTAATGCTTGATAAAGGACTCATTTTTGAGCAAGTATAATAATAGGCTCGGGGTGATTCTGGTATGTAAATAATTGGGCTAAATGAATCAAGCTTTAAATAATAATAATAATCTACAAATACTCAATTGATCCTCGAGATTATTGTTTTTGATAAATCTATCATTAAAATAAAATATTAATTTTTAATTGCTGGAGAAGTTTAAAGTTTTAAACATTAATTTTATAAAATATTGATCATGGAAAGTTTTAAATTTTATATAAAGAGAAGCACAAGGTCTTCATCTATGCCAGCAAACGCTTTCCCACGATGGTAGCATGATGCAATAACTTCATGTTCTTTTTACGCAATATTCTCAAGTCAATATTTTCCAATTATTCAAGTATTGATATTGATTTTTAATTTAAATAATAATCTACCCAGCACCTAGTGTTTAACAATATACATTCTAACCCGCTTATAGGCACCTCGTCGAGAACCGAAAATTTCGGTAATAATTTCGGTAATAAACGAAAGTGATAATAACCGACAACTTTAACATGTATTCTATTTAATTAGGGATTTTTTAAGCGGTGATAATAAAAGAAATTATTAACAAATCAATGAAATATTTGTTCAAATGTTATGGGATTTTCGCATCAATTCAGTGATCCGGTTATGAATGTCATGGGATTAGAGGACACAATGTTTTTCATCATTTTTATGTAATCCGAGGGAAATATTTTTGCAATCGATTGTAATCTGATTTGAAGAGTACTTTGAGTGAAAGCAATTAGTTTCCCAAACTTATAAAAAGACACTTTCAATGGTTGTGCAAACACTTCACAAACTGACGAATCAAATACTGAATTCAAGTGCTCTTCACTGGCATTGAGACGGATCTCAATTGACTCCTTTCTGTTTGCTCATAAATGGAACAGGCACAACCAAGTATACTTTGGAAAATAGTCATGGCTCAGTAGTTTATTGTTTTGAGAAATGGTAGCAAAGAGTAAAGAAAAGTTGGTCATGGTCATTCTAATGTATATAACTGTTATGCAATTCTGATTATTTGGTTTGAGTAAACAGTGATCAGAATAAGTTTGAAAATGAATTTTATTTGAGCCATGAATTGTTGACATATTTACAAAATCGTCGAATATTTGGTGTTATTTACAAAATTTTTGTTTAAAATTGAGAAAAATTAACTCAATTTTGGAAATAACTTTGAAGACGATCTCCTCTTTCTTCCCGGATTACGAATACTGTTTTTCATGATTTTTTGCGCCTTTGCCTCCACTCCCATCTCATTCCACTCGCAGTCGGCACCGGGTAGGCCTCCAATTGGTAAACAGTCAGCCCTTTTCTCAATTATCTCTTCGGATTTCCTGGAAGTTCAACAGATTTTCAATTTAGTCGACACAATGAGACAGAAATCAAAGTTTACGTAAATTTAATTCTTTTAATATAATATTAGATAAGTTTAATCAAAGTATAAATAATTCATTCCTTTATATTAATACAAATTGATCATGCTAATTATTTCTAGGTATAAATATTGAATAAATATAAAAGACTATAAGTTGTTTTCATTATATTCGCATTTTATTCAAAATTATTTCCATTAAATTCATGTCGATATTGATATTCTTTTGACTCTTTTATAATCAATTTTCATTTGCCCGGATTGTGGTGACTCTCTTTCTTTAGCCATTCCTGGGCTTTGGCTTCCCTTTTCATGGAGTTATTCTCACAGTCACTCCCGGGCTCATCACTCAGACACCCGGAGTCGTAGTCATCATTGTTAGAGTCTTCACCTCTTTTCCTGCGATTATTTGGGTTTCTTGGGGGTAAAGTGAAGTGGTCGACAACCCCGCCCTCACATGTAGAGCCAGGCAATGGTATGCACCCATCATCTCTTTTCCTGCGATTATTTGGATTTCTAGGGGGTAGAGTGTAGTGGTCAACCATACCGCCCTCACATGTTGACCCCGGCAATGGAATACATCCATCATCTCTTTTCTTGCGATTAACTTGACTTGCTTTTTTATAACAACCAATACCGAAGAGCCGACAATTCATACTCTTCCTGGTGTTGTCATTTCTGTTAGAAATGTTGACAGGAAGTTACCCCACACCACATCCAATGGGTCCAGGAATATATCTTTTGCTTTTAAGGGATCGACTTTCTTAATGCTTTACAATTATATAATCTTAACTGCTTAATTTACTTTATAATGTAATATTCAGGCTACTTTTTAACGTTGCACTTCTAACCCGATTCTTTTTATCCTGATCTATTTTAACTCGAATCACCTTATTTTAATAGATATCAAATATATCTTTAAAATCTGGATTTGACTTTTGGTTTTCATCAAGCTAGAATAGTTTTTTAATCAGAGACAACCAAAATTAATTTAAATTTGATCATGATAATGAATCGGACTAATATAAACTCTTTTTAAGGAAAGTAACTATCTTGTTTTGATATCATCCAAACATGGGAAAGGTTTTGGAGGTTGTGGTGTTGGGTCACATCCTGTAGGAAGACATGGATTCCTGAATCCTTATTTTTAAAAAGGGTTTACTAAATGTTATCTTTTACATTGGTGCTATTTTTGCTGTCAAATTCAGCAAAATTTTCCTAAGTCATAAAAACCAGACTCATTTTACTTAGGTTTAACTCGAATTACCAGGATCAATTTTTACCAGATTTAAATTACTGTTAGATACTATTTGAAACTTTAAAGTCACAATTGACCATGCACAATTGTCATCTAGTCCAATATTCTTATTTTCATATACTTTATAACTTCGAGTAAAGTTCATGCAATAAATTATTTGTAAGAATAGAATATTCTGCAAAAGAAACTTGTTAGAATGGCATGCAATATAAGTAATTTATTATGTTAATAGGTTTATCTAGATTATTGACTAGTAAATATTAAAATGAATTTGAAAACTCACTCTAAGTTAGAGAGACTTCTGTCCAATCTGTTCAAAATGCGGACCACATATTGAATGCCAGTTCTTCTGTCGTCGATATCACGAATCAATGATTCACTAAACATGACATCAAATAATTTACTCATTTTTGTCGTCTGAATGTAAACTCTTTTACCGATTGTTAACCGAATCGCTTGTTTCGACTTCCGTTGAAATATAGTTAATAATTGACAACAAAATTATTAATAAATTAAATAAATTAATTGCCGAAAGAGTAGACATAATTTGGGAGAGAAATGATGGGAAGACCAGAAAAAGGCTACCCTTCGGTGCGGTTTTGTGAATGAAAATGAGTAATAAATTGTCACAAAATCGAGTTTTTATATTCGGGATTAAAGGGATTTCATCGACACTTAACGGAGAAGTTTTGAATAAATTAATTGTCAAACAGTTTGAGTGCAGTTATGATATTCACGTCATTGAAAGCCAAGTGATATTGAGTACAGACGAACACCTTTTTCAATACAAAAGGTGATGGAAATTATTTGAGAAATGCTAGAATATATCAGTCATTGGTTTTTTGCTTTAATCAAATCATTTGAGAAGTATTTCACTCATTGATTAAATAGTGTTAAAAACAGGAAAATATTTTAAATATTCAAAATTTTTCAAATTCTCGACTAATTTTGATAAGAATTGTGGAAATTTTCCACAATTTGGTAAAAATTCCATTGACTGGGAATTTAAAGGTTAAAACATTATTAAGACATTAAACCTTCAAAAGTAAAGTAGTTCTTAAGATATTCATTAATTTGTTTTCTTCTATGGCTATAATCTTGCAATTATTGAATTTTTACGTTCAATCAATTAATTAAACCAAACTTTGTCTGTGGTTTCAGTGCTTTCAATGAAAATGTTTATCACTTTTCATATATTTTCCTTTGTATTAAATGAAATTAATTAAATGCTCATCAAATTAAAAGGTTGCAAAGTGTTCAGGGTAATTCGCATTAAAAGTTTTCAGTAGATTTGTGTCTTGATCA
>JAQIWF010000762.1:0-15789 GCA_034694965.1 Ceratozetes gracilis
CTTTCCATCGGCACTTTCCATCGGCACTTTCCATCGGCACTTTCCATCGGCACTTTCCATCGGCACTTTCCATCGGCACTTTCCATCGGCACTTTCCATCGGCACTTTCCATCGGCACTTTCCATCGGCACTTTCCATCGGCACTTTCCATCGGCACTTTCCATCGGCACTTTCCATCGGCACTTTCTATCGGCACTTTCTATCGGCCAATTGTCACTTTCCCTAATTGGACTACTTGTCCAGTCCATACCTTACTCAATTTCAACTGTTGTACAATTGCCATATTCTGAGATCATAATACTTACAAATAAAATGCTGGTTGAGTTCAAATTATAATAAATGTGAAAATTTAATTTATTTAATGAATATCTAAAAGAAACTGATTTCTCCCTTTAGTCGAAAACGGCACAGAAATGCCGACTCTATCGGAAAACGTGACAATTTATGTGACAAACTGTACTAGGGATGAGGAAGTTTGCCAATTTACTAGAGGCACAAACCCTCTCCTGAATATCACTTTCAGTTGAGTCTAATTTAAATCAAACCATTTATTGACGTAACGATGAATTGCTTGGTTTAGAGGCAACGACCAGTTCTAATGAGATAGAGAGAGGTATTTTGGCCAAGATGTATATGTCTGCTCTTGGCAAATACGTCAACATTCCATATGGAAATCTCTGGAATCCATGCGAATCAATGAGAAGTTTGGACACAAATGAAACCAATTGTCTGACAACTGGTATTCAAACCAATCATATCTACAACTCTTTGTCAGAATTCAAAGTGAATGAAGACTTTCCACAAGTAATTCAAATAATAATATATTTATTCATTAATTCATTATTTCGATCCATTAAAAGGTGTCCGACATTACCGTCAAAATAATATTCAGACATAAGCACAGCAACAGAAGAATCAGTAGTTTGCGAAAGTGGGACAAACATCCTGGTCCTATGTTCCTGTGCGTGGAATTACCCAATTGTTCGGTGGTGTGAGAGTGGGTCCCCTTAACACCAATTCTTATATTTGTCAACAATTTATTTAATATTTTCTAAATAAAGCTTTAATTCATTCTTTGTATTCGATTTTATTATTGATTTAAAACTGTTTTATATTAAAAGCAATTTCTTTGAGAATTAGATTCAATCAAAAGCATTGAAATTGATTTCAAACATAAGACAATTGAAATGATTGACAATAATCTCAATTTTAAATTAATTTATTCAATGGAATGATTGTATCGATAATAATATTAATAATTATATTAATCGTAATATCGATGGAAAATGAGAGCAAAAAATGGTTTTACAATAAAATAGTTTAAAATCATTTGATTTCTAAAATTAAATAAAAATTAAATAATCGTTTGATTTCGAGTCAATAAAACAAAAAATAAAGATTTCAATGATTTTCTGTATATTATGTCATATCATATCATAATTAAAATGAACGAAATTTCCAAATTAATTAATTATATCAAAAGAATCTGCTTTTTTCACCACAATTACAATAATTATTACATATTTTCAATCAATCACTTAATCACTTGATTTACGAAAACAAAGTGTCATAAAAGTCGGATCAAAATAATTTCAAAAGGAATCACAAAAACAGATGAAATCAAATCTCAATTTTCCGATCATTTCAGACATCATTTAAAAAATTAATGAAAAACTAATTATAAATAAATTTCGAATAAATTGTGACATAATTTGCTGCGAATGGAAATCCAAGAGAGGACTGAAGCAAAAGAGTTGTGTCTGAGAGGCAATCAATCGGCGAATTGAATCAAATATCTTAAACAGATTTGTTCGCAATTCATAACAATATACTCGTTATAATTGAGTTCATGGAATTCGTTTCTCTCAAATTGATTCCGAACCGATGGACCCAATGGTAAGGAACGACCTGTTCGGACATTAAACACATTATTGTTATCCAATATTAAACTTAAGTCCAAATTACAAACCTTTCCAATAAACAGAAGTTTGGGGGTCGGGTCGATAGAGAGGATGAGATGTTTTGAGACTGTGTTTGTCGTTTAACTTAGAATTAAGTAAATTAGTGTTCGAACCATTGATTCGCACGTCTTCTACATTTCCGAGAGAAACCTCACATAAAAACATAAACTTTTGTCCATTGAATTCAGTGCCAAATCCGGAGCAATAGTTTTGGCTTTTGGTGAACATATCGGCGAAATATATTCCCTTTAAATCAAAATCAATTCAATTAATGTTTAGAAGTGAGACAATGATTGACATACTTTTCCAAAGAGATGACCAGATATTTGTGCGCCTAATGGAGTCTTCTTGAGTCCATTGGCGAGAATGCTGAGGACATTCGTCACTTTGGTTCCGTGCCATAACAACCAATTATTGCCAATATTCTTGGCATTGAAGGCCTCTTCCTCTCCGTTTCTATTGATTTTAAATATAGATTTAACGACAGGTCTGTTCCCCGTATTGTGAATGTATTGTAGAATGAGTTGAGACTCCTCTTCATTCCTGTCCAACAGATGTAAGTGAGAGTTGAGACACCTATACATATAATCGGCGGGATTTACTTCAGTGGCCCTCATCTGAGCCCCTAATAGCAGTTCAAATGCGAACTCAAAATGAGTCAAATTAAATATGAGTTCCATTTTCTCTCTGAGCTCGTCGTGACTCAGGAGTGGACTTAACCTCTCGTATTGATAACCAAATAATGGTATTAAATGATAGAACTGTTCGCTGAGATCAATGATATCGAGAGTCACTCGCGAGTAATCGTTTGAGTCTTTTTGTTTAATACTTTCTTTTTCTTCAATCAGTTTCTCAATTTGTATCAAAATATTCTCTGCTTTGGAAAGAGTCTCACTCTTGAGTACACCGAAGGGAGTGAAGGCCTCTGAGTTGCCATAAGAACGAAGTGCGTCCTGAGCTGAATGAACTGATATTAAACTCTTCATCAGTTCAAAGAGAGGGGTCGGAAGTTTGCTTTCCATTGATTTGAGGGCCTTCTCGACATCCACTTTGTATTGTCTTTGCTTTTGTTTAACTCTTCGCTGCAAATCCACTAAACGGTACTTCTTTGGCACTGCAGTGAACTGTTTCACAGTCTCCCAGTTATTGCCAGTCTTTGATTTGAATACTTTCTTGAATTCTTTGACCGCCTCTTCCATCGTAGCAAAGGGTGTCTTCTGGTACTGACCGATATCTCCAATACGACCCCATCGAGTGAACAGTAATACTAAGTCTTTGCTCTTTTGTTCGATTACTTGCATTTTATAGAAGTTATATAAACCATAAACTCCATACTCGAGGTCTACTTTTGTGAGCAACACATCAAAGGGTAAGTCAAGAGTCGTGTCCATAACAACATCACTAAAACAAATTGATAGCAATTACACCAAAAACTAAGCAACAGTTTTAAGTTCTTACGCCATATCGAGGGCTACCAAACCGTCCGGTTTGAAGAGTGGTTCGGAGTCCTCCACATCCATAACCTCGGAATCAATTTTTTCCATCATTTGTTGTGCATCTGATTTACTATCAAAGGTTTCACTAATAAAATTGGTCTCAATTTTAGGGAATTCAGGCAAAACTCCACTCAAATCGTTTTTGTCAGTTTCGGTGACCAATAACTCATTGAATGCTTTGATAAGACTTTTGGCATTTCTGGAGACAGCGATTTGTAGAGGGGTTTCATTGTTAGCATTCGGCACATCAAACAACTGGACTTCGGGTTTAGAATTGTTAGTCACGTGCCAAAGGAGGCGCACTATCACATCGGAGTTCAGGTATGTGTAGTTGGGTAGAGGCGACACCAAAAAGTGCAAAACAGTCCAACCATTTCTGTCTTTGGCGATCAGATCGACGCCATTTTTGTTCTCAAACGTCAGATTTCGTGAATCCCAAGCCTTCTGATCGTCTTCAGGAGAATAGCTTCGATTAAGTAAAAGTTTTACCATTTTTAGGTCATTCTGAGCAAAATAATTGGCAAATTAGTAAAATTAATGGAAGAGAGTCTGCACAGCACTTACGAGACGGACGGAATGCATGAGTGGAGTTCGGCCCAAATTATCGGCAAAATTAATGTCAACAGCGAACGAACCGTTGATTTTAAGGTTAAGTAAATACTTGACAACAGAATAATTACCACAAATGACAGCAAATATGAGTGGAGAGTATTGCGGAAAACTAGAGATATTTGCTGGGGAGGGGTTGGCTGCTATTAAACGGGTGCCCGAATATGGCGACTCAGTAATCGGGTAGTGAGACAATACATTCAATTGTTGTGCACTTTTGTCAACCAGTTTTGTGAGCCAACTCTGCATCTCTTCTGACAGCTGTTGGCTCTTATTATGTAAGTCCCAAAAGATGGCAGAAACGGGAGTTCGTAATAGAGAATCGGGTGGAAGGGCTACTACTTTGCCCAATCCTAAGACTTTAGTTAATTCATTGCACAAAACATAGTTCCAGTTTATTGCCGCGTAAATAATGGCATTTGATTTGAATTGTGAGTCCAGTGCCAGAGGCTGTACCTCACGTTCGACCAGTAGTTTCACGATTTGTTGCTGTAATTCCCGATTGCTTTCCGATGCCATACAATGTTTGGTCATAATATGGAGAAGTGTTTGATCCGATGGATTCAAATTCCTATTAGTTTTCATACGTTTTAATAATTTAATCGCAAGATTCAAACGATCGGTTTTGAGCGCAGATTCAATGGCGACTCCCACTCCCTTTCCCATTGTTGTCAACTCATTGATCATAAGGTAAAGAATACCTAATTTATGAAAATTGATATAATTATTGGTTATTGAAAGCTACTAATAAGAGCATACCTTGCCAATCTTTGCGCACAACCTCTTCTATTATGGAACAGTTGGCTTCTTTAGCCTCAACCTCTCGCCTCAGCTTTTCTTCTTCTTTTAATTTATTCCATTTCCAGGAGGACTTGTCGTCTGTATAGCGGAGATCTGGCTTTCGATTTAAATTTCCGATCGGTTTTACAAATGACGCCCCTTTTTGAAGCATAAGAGCACAGCCTTCCGAAGAATAATCAATAATTAATCTCAAAATTTAAGATTAAATTTAAAAGTATTATAGAAATGATATTCAGATAAAAGAGTAAAAATCAAAGTAAAACTCATAAGAGGTCTGTAGCGTAACTCATAGCTCATCATTAAATTGAGTGAAATGTTAACAAACAGAACAATACAGACCTTCGTGTCCGTAAAGGACAGCCAACCCAAGAGGTGTGTTATCGTTATTATCGCTGGCGTTAATGTTGACGGCTCTCAGCAAATGCATGCATGAAATGGTTGCGCCCCTCTGTGCCGCGTAATGCAATGGCGTCGCACCGAAATCGTCGGCCACATCTGCAGACGGCTGTTGAATAGCTGTGGTATCGCTCGGGACTAATAGAGCGACCAATTCTATCGGATCCATAAATGAGTGGTCTTTATGGGCACCCATTTTAACAAAAGCGTAATGCAATGGAATTCGTCCCCTTCTGTCACGAATATCAACCTTTGCTCCTAACTTAAGAAGACATTCCTCCACATCATAACTAACATCAGTCCCACCCTGTCTTGAATTGACTGCTAAGTGTAGTGGCGTTCGACCTGAAAATTAGATCAAATTTAAGTATTTCTTATATCGAGTATAAAATGCAAACCGTTTTCATTGATAGCATTGACGTCAGCACCGGCTTCGACCAGAGCTTCTAAGGCAGTTAAAGCACCCTTTTGGTTGGCCCGGGATGCTATATAGTGAAGAGCAGTATTACCACTCTTCAGATCAGCCTCATTGACGACAACGCCTTTACTGACCAACACTGGAATTAATTCAAAGGTTTGGGTGTTGTTTATGGCTTCGATTAATAAGAGGGAGTGATTCCTATCATTTTCAGACTTGAATTTGACGTCCGCTCCGGAATTGATTAACAGTTTAGACACTTCTAGGTTTCTATTAATGATAGCTAAGGCCAGAGCCGTCCTCTTAGTTCCATTCAATTGCTCCAAATTTGGGGTTTTGGCTAAAATTGTTTCAACAAATGATTTCGTTTTGCATTTGGCGGTCAAATGAATGACATATTCAACACTTTCGGCTTTTTCGCTAATAATAGCACAGTTTATATCACTTTCAAGGGTTTCGACCAGAAATCGTAGAAAATCCAAAAGAATTTCTTCGTCTTCGACTGAGTACTGACCAGAATAGGTCTGCAGAAACAGATGAATCGGTTTCAGACCTGACTTATTACTGATGGCAGACATTTCACGGAATATAGTTTTAAGCGATTCTTCCGTTTCATAGATATCGCGGATAAACTTTGCGACCGATGTTTTGCGATTCTGAACTGTTATCTGTGTGTTTGCGTGACTCACGAATAGATGGAGCAAACAATTGCCATCACTATTGGTCTGAGAGTTTAATTGTTTGCGATTCATATCCAAGAGTTTGTGAAGTAATGAAAAGGCGCCCAACTTTGCCGCTAACATGAAGGGCGACATATTCTTCTTGTTTACCGCATTCGGATCACAACTTTTATCTATCAACAGTTGGGCCGCTTCTAAGATCTTCTTCCGCTGCGATTCCCTGACCTGAGATCAATCAATATTAAGATACAATTGATATAAGACAAGGAAATACAAATTAAATTACAATTAAATTAGTAATGAAATTATTGTTAAAATAATTAATTTAATGACAAATAAATTAAATGAATTGAAAGGCAAATGAATTGATTGCAAAGCATTTCATGAAAAACAGAAAAATCAAAGGAAAGCAAAGCAAACGACACAATGAGATAATGAATACACGAAATGTCAACCTCTTTGTGATGAGTCGCCAAATATCTCAACTCCTGCTTCTGAGCCATCATTTCCCGGTCTTGTAAGGGGTCGTAGAACTCTTCGCCATCCAATTCATCAGACTTTTGTTTATCAATCCATTTATAGATTGATTCAAATTAACATAAATTCGACGAATGAGTGCAAAAACAATTTAATGATTAAGCGGTTTATGTGACTCAATGTTGCGGTGATTAGAGAATTATAGGGAAAGGGGTTTAAGCCGTACCATAAGATTAGGTTTTTTTAATAGGTATTAAAGCAACAAAAAATTGAACATAAAATGAATGATTTCCCTCATAGAGAATAAATTGACTAAAACTCACTTTTTCTGCCTCAGTATCGTAACAGCGTTGAGACAACACTCGGGACTCATTTTGGACCAAATAGTGTAACTGTAATGAAGACCACAATTAGACTCATTTCAAATCAAAGAGTCATTCATTACGTACGGCATTATTGTTCTCGTAATCAGTTTTAGTACAGTCGGCCCCCCTTTCAATCAGAAACTTGAGTCTATCGATCATCAACTCATTGGGTTTTGATTCGCAGGTTTGCATCAATAGATTCATTCCTTTAATAAACAAATGTTTAGAATAAACATAAATAAAAGCAAATTATAGTTCAAATTAAGAACAGAATCAGAATTAAGTGTGAAATCAATGGAAATCATTCCCATATCCGCTAAAAGTTATCATCATTTGAAGTATGTTTATTAAAATTATGAAATAAATTGTTTCATAAGTAATAAGAGGACTGACCCGTGGAATCGTTGACAGGCATATCGATGTTAATACCGGTCTCTTTAATAATGACTTCTGCCAGTCCTGTGTGACCCTTCATGAAGGCTATACAGAGGGGCGACATTTTCCAGTCATTGGTTTCATTTGGTTTGGCCTTCGCTTCGATGAGTAGTTTGTAGCAGAAATACCAGCCGTAAGCACAGGCGTAATGGATGAGAGTATTGCCTGAAGAGTCGCGCGAATTGGGATTAGCTCCGAGTCGTAATAAATAGCTGACAACATGTGACTGTCCGTTCATAACGGCGTGAGTCAGAGCTGTTCTGTGTTTTTTGTCTACCGCTTCGACATTGACTCCGCACTCATTCAACAATTTAACGACCGATAAGTTTCCGTATTCGGCGGCGACCATAAGAGGTGTCAGTTTGTCAATCGTTGTCGCCGTCGGTTTCTCTGCATCTGCGCCCGCTTTGATTAGAGCTTTGGCCACATCTACAAAGCCTTCCTGTGCTGCGATATGAAGTGATGTCAGGCCTTTTCGATTGAGCTTTTCGAGCGTTGAAGATGTCTGACCCGAATCATTGTTCAACTCGTGGCGTAAAATTGCCTCAACATTACGAATGCGATTTCGAAGACACGCCAAATGTAGAGGTGTTTCCCCCAACTTGTTTACCAAAAGGGTAGACACGCCATGATTTAAGAGATATTCTAAATTACTAGAACCTAAATCACATCAAATTTGATTAAAGACTGATATCTAAAGCAAATTATAGCTCAAATTAAGGACTAAATCAGAATTAAGTGTGAAATCAAAGGAATTCATTCCCATATCCGCTAAAAGTTGTCATCATTTGAAGTGTTTTATTTCAAACAAACAGTTATTTTGGAGCTCACCTTCAGATACGGCTGCGTAATGGATGGGCGCCCAGTGGTCGTTGTCCAGAATACCATAGTCTGGCTTTTGAGTTAATAAAGTGGTCAGAAAATATGGATCCGGATTAATGGCAGCGCAATGTACAGGAGTTATTCGTGAGTTCCCCATCGCTTTCTTACAAATAGATATGGATCTGAAGGCAGAGAACTGTTTGCCACTACCGAGAGATTGTCGGTGCAGTTCATTGAAACCGAAACCACTCCTTTTGATGGCTCGATCCACCAAATCGTGAGCGAGACGGCAGTGCCCGTATTGGACAGCCGTTACGATATTCTCCAGAAACAAATTCATCGTTTCTTCTGAATGTGACTTCGATTGAGCGCACAGTTTCTCAATTGTAAAGAACTTGACTCCGTATTTGAGGGCTGCCCGCGTCATGTCATCGTCAATATAGGAGGGATTACGGGGACAGCCAGAGTTGTAAAGATTGCTATCTTTTATCAAAGCATTATTTCCTTCTTTGCCACCCCTTCCGATATTGACAGCTCTGAGGTGATGACCGAACATATACTTCGATCCATAACCGGTTGATTCGCCAGAAATCATGAGATCTGGAAATGGGGCCAACTTTTTGGCCAAAGTTTCGTCGGAAAGCAATTTAATAGCTCTGAGATCTTCGGCCTCAAAAGCGTAAGAGAGGGCATCCCTTTCGATGGACAGACATCGCGGAACACAAAAAGAACAGATCCTCTTCTTATCGTTCATTAGTTTTGTCAATAAATTATAATCTTTTAAAAGAACGGCTCGAATCAAGAGTCTGCTGTCCGCCAGAGTTGATATGAATGGTACGGTTTGGTTTGACTCAAAGAACGGGTCCTTTTCGTAGAGGGTTACACTCAAATTGGTCTGTAGAGTGAAACGCTTCTTGGGTTTCGGTGAAGGCGGTGTTGGTTTGGGGGAAATGGCTTTTGATTTCTTAGCTGATACGAGGATTGGGGTTCCTTTCGGCGACTTTTTCTTTGGCGAAAGAGTTTTCTTCGTCTTTTTGGTGGGGGTTAACGGCTTTTTCTTATACTTGGCCTCAAGTTTCTTAGCTGTACGCGCTCTGGTCGTCAATTTTTTCACGACGTCTGCAATTCCCAGCTTTTTATCTAAAAATAAGTAAATATTTAATACATAGAAAACAACAGATAAATAGTTTGAAGGTTTTGGGGATCAGATTATATGTAAAATCATTGGAAATCATTCCCATATCCGCAAAGGTTTTCATCACAAGATTATTAAGACTTCAAATATGATATGAAAGCATACCTTTAGGGGACGACTTTGAAGAGGCCGGTGAAAGGTTTGGTGTTTTAGGGCCCGAAGAACGACCCGATCGACGTATGGCTGTCGTCTTAGCGCCCCGAGTGGACATAGATTTGCTCGTAGAGGGAGGGGTGGATGTCGTCACTTTAATGCGTTTACTGACTCGAGTGGAAGTCTTGTGGGCAGAACTGGTGCTGGTATTCGCAGAACCAGAACTTAGTGATGACGACAAAGACTTTTTCGGTTTAATCACTTCCTTTTTGACTCTTTTCGGACTAATCTTTTTGAGCAATTCTTTTTCATCCACTTTCCCCACAACAGACACATCCACGCCATCGGCCGTCACTTTAATCGGATCCGGCTTTTCATTAATACCCTATAATTAAGTTAAGAATTAAAACATTGAAAATGGAGGGCAAAAATAGGAACCTTTTCAACATTGATAGCCCTCTCGAGTATATTAAGAATCCTTTGCTTCTCGTCTTCGGGCAGTTCGTACTGTCCATTATCTACACGAAAGAGCGTCAGATTTGTAAGAATACACTCGAAGTCAGTGACATCATAGAAGTCTGATGTATAAACGGCGGGGTTTTTGTCGTTATTAAACCACTGGATCTTAAATTTTCTGCTGTTTTTAAAGACATTCTGTTTTGCGCGACAAATATAGAAACCGTTGGTTTCATTCCTGACCGCAAGAAACTCATTGTTGTGGTATATAATCACTTTTTCGTCCTCTTCTTTCTTCGGAGCCGCCAAAGAAGAAGCCCTATAAATGAGTGGAACGGGTAGTAATGGTTCCGGTGATTGGAACGGTTGGTATTGAAGGCGAACTCGTTTTGACGCCCGCGGCTCTCCATTCTCTTCAAGGGCTGCGGTTATGGTTGCGGAGGTGCTGGCAGTTAGTTTCGGAGCCTTTTTTGCTTCGAGTTTGCGTTTCGGTCGTTTGGCCTCAGCTTTGGGCACAGAATTAGTTTCTGTAAAATAAGATCTCATTAATAAAAGTTCGAGAAAAGGATGACTTAAACTATACCTGTCTTTGACTTTTGTGCGGCCATAAAGTTAGCCTTAAGAGTAGGCGTCGGGTCAACAGTGGGTTTCGGTGGTGCAGTCGGCTTACTCTTTGTGGCCCGAACTTGATTTGAGTTACTAAAGGGGTTGGGCGGCACCGGTGATGAGGGCGACCGCTTGTGTGCGAACACTGGTTTCGTCGGCAGTTGTTTTGAACTGATTTTATTCGGTGATAACAACGATGAAGACGAAGGACTCGGACTACTGGTCCGGCCATTTGTGGCATTAGCAGCAGTTGACTTAGAGGGGGAACCGGTGCTATTGGTCTCTGAATTGTTAGTGTTCTGCGGCGAGTGTCGAGTCACTCGTCGGGCGTCGTCTTTATTTTGAGACACTTTTTTGTTGACGACTGCGAAGGAATTCTGTGACTTCTTATCAGTTTTGGACACTTTTGAGGCCAACACAAGTGGCGGAACAATCGGTGGTTGTGTTGGGGCTGCGATTGGCTGTTGTTGTTGTTGTTGTGGCACATCATTAGTGGTCGATGTGGTCGACAATGAGTTCACTGCTGTCTTCGTAGCCATTGTTTGCTCTTTAAAACAAATACCAATTAATGACAATATTTGAAGACTTATTATCACTGATTAGCTGAATAAACAATGAACTAAACAATGAGCAAGCTACATCAATCATTACTCTCTTGTTGTGCGTTATCTTGCATTAAGGTGAGTCAAGTGAGTCAAGGTTAGTTTGTTAGACTTGGTTGCATCAACACTAAACCGGGTATATCTGCACTCAACCCAACAAAGACTCATACAATAAGTCATATTCTAATTACTCCCCACTATTGCATACATACTCTTACAAACTTTACTCAACTATTGATCTAGAACAAATCAGGTATTCTCTCTCATACTCACAAAGTAACCAAGCATCTTTTCTAAGATATATCAAGCATTGGTAGGCGTGGTTTCTAAGCAATTAAGCTAGTTTAAATGGGGGAGCCTAAGCTATCAAGGGTATTTAGTTTATTAGTGTTCGGGTCAGTTAAATATGTTTGTATGGGAGGGAGGGGTGAGTCGTACCCAAACACTCCTGTTATCCAAAACACAAGAAATCAATCGATTGGAGCGTTAGTTAAACGCAGTGTCAGTCATATGAATGGTCTGTAAATCAATTTCTAAACACAATTACTATTAACTGATTTCACTGTCAAACAAACGACACAATAGTTTGAGTGAAAGACTAATAAAAACGATTTGAATCACTGTTTCGCACAAAATATCTGATCCAAGGATTTGAGCGCCATTTTAGTGGCGAATGTGTGGTCTCTGTCTCATAGACTGCATTCAACACTGTATTCATTAATGCATTCAATACTGACGTTCAATACAGTGAGTGCTCTAAAGCCGACAACGAATACCTCCAATAGAGGTCTCAATCCGTTCAATACTTTCACTCATTTGCCGGTAGTTTTGCGCAAACTATCGACTATTCAATTCACTCCCTTTTAATGACACGTCTTTTATGAATGAAGTAAACAATTCATGTGTTTTTGTTTTGATTAACTTGTTTAGAATGAGATGAGGCAAAACACCATCCTTTCCATGGGCTTTACGCTCAGTATCCTCGCACTGGGCATTGGCTTCGCTTTTATGCCTTCGGATGAACAGAAGGCCCAAAGAATGAAGGAGGTATTGCACACTGGAATCCCTTGATATAATTGTACCCTGCCTCTCTCATCGAATATCTTAAAAATTGGTATTGAGAAGGGACTACAATGGTACCAGGGGATTCCCACTAAAGTGAACTATAACCAGGATGTGTCCAAACAGAGTCCAGTTATACCCCTTTCGTCTCATTTTATTTGTGTAGAGATATTCAAAATCGAAAACCTTTAGACCAGAAGTACTCCAAAAGATGAAAGAAGAAGAGAAAAGTGGCCAACAATTGATGGAAGCCATTAGAAGTGCCGCACATTCAGATAAAATGATTTTTGGCAAAAACACTGACAAAAAGGACTAATTATTATTAGTTTGAGTTTAAATCCATTTATAAATTTGTAAATATTTTTGTAGAAATTTAAGTCATTTAATAAAATTAAAGCAAATCATTAAACATTATTCCTTTATTCAACATGCTCATTTTACCTACAAGTGTTACGCCAAGGGGGATTAGCCAACTCTTCCCCATCTATTACCTAAATATACTAGTTAAACATGATAATTGATTTAGAGGGTAGCCCTAAAAATACCCCATTCTAAGAACCAGACCCTTTCTGTTGTCGAAGACTTTTAGCATTCCTGTCTAATAACTTGTTATGATAATCAAAATTACCTTGTTCAATGCAACTTAGGGGTCAAAACTATTTAAAATCATTTCAAAAACTTTTGATTTTAACAAAAAACTTGTTTTGAGTTTATACTTATCTAACGAATGAATTCCAGATTTGATTTGAAATAACAAAATTGAATAAAAAATTGGTTATAATTCGCGTAAAATCAGTCCATTTATTTGAAGTGGTTTTGACTCAAATAAATAAAATGAGAATATTTTTAGCAAATGTATGCCTTCTTTAGGGAAAAGCAAATAAAAAGTTTACTTTTCTATCAATAGTTTATTCATCTTTGGAACAGTTTTTTCTTTAACTACAAAAAAAGTCAAAAACTATCGATTAGTTTAGATATTAATTTTATAAAACAAAATAAAATTCCCATAAAATGATAGATTTCCTGAAAATTCATTGAATTGCAATTGATTTGAGGAAAATGTGTAAGAGTGAAATATGCCATAAAGAAAGCTTATATTTATAGAATAAGAGCTAAAAATTGAGGCCAATCTTTAAGTATCCCTTCTGTATGTCAGAAGATTTAGTTCATATGTGAAAGCAATTGTAATTTAAGCCATAATTAATTCGAATCACAAGAGGTCTAAATGTGTCAAATCAATGATAAAAGGGTCACCAAAAGGGTAAGTTATAAATGGTAATCAAATGTGATTCAGTCCTGGGCTTACACTCCGGTTTGGAACAATAAAAAAGTGTTTTTACTAAATTAAATCAACCTCTTTATCTCAGTATCTCATTAAGTTGTCTAAGTTCATTATAATTTATAAACAACTATTCATTCTTATAAAGTAATTAAAATGATTTTGATCATCAAGTGATCTCTCTCTCCCCCTTCTCTCTCTTTCTCTCCTTCTCATTCTCTTTTGTCTTGAGAACTGGTTCTCTTCTGGAGATTTCATCAAATCTGAGTTCAATCAGAGAATAGTATTGTATTCATAAGTTCTGAAATATGTTTTTTTAGTTATAATAGTTAAGTGTTGGCCTATAAGTTATAAGTTATAACTTAATTCTTTATAACATAATTGCTTACCATTTCTGTATCCGTCAAGTATTTGAAATTCAAATTACAAGTTATGAATACTATGAAAGACTTTTGTGATAAAAATAGGAACAAATAAATTTGATTATAGAATAAATCATTTTTTATGTTTTACATCATAACTCTTCAAAAAACTTTCATTGGACATGTTTTTTCGACCTAATTATTTGATCATGTTAATATTAGTTCTCTATTCAATTTAAAGTGTTTGCCAAAGATATGATGTGTTGTGTCAGCAAAGAATGGATTGAGTTTCTAAAGCAAATCAAGTGGTCGTTTGTTATCGTACTCTCTCTTCTACATATCGGTGCTGTTCGTGGCCTCTATATACTGGTGACTGAGGCCAAGTGGCAAACAGTTATTATCTCTTATATATTTAGTGAGTCCATTGTTTTCATATTTTTAATAACCATTAGAAAAGTTACTAAAACTTCAGTTACTTTCTTTTGTTCTCATTATAAGAATCAATATTCAACTGATTTGTAAAAATTGTGATTTTTATTCAAATGTGTTGTGATTTGCAGGTATATTGGCAGGTATTGGAGTACTCGCAGGTAAGTTAGTGTGGGTTTAATATTTTGAAGTGAGTTCACACTGAATACAACCTCATTCAGGAGCTCATCGTTTCTTCAGTCATAGAAGTTTCAAAGCAAACCGCAAACTGACAGTCATATTATGTTTTTTACAAACACTTTCTGGTCAGAAGTCTGCAATAGACTGGGCACTTGACCACCACACCCACCATAAATATGAGGGTACTAATGCCGATGCCGTTAGTATGGGTCGGGGTTTCTTTTTTGCTCATATGGGTTGGCTTATGATGGAAAGGCATCCCGACTGCGAAGAAAAGCGCAATAAATTGGATGTGAATTACTTGTGGTCAGATCCTATCATTAGATTTCAACACGACTTCTATTGGATATTATTCTTAGCCTTCAATTGTTTTATTCCAACTCTGACTCCATTTCTTCTGTTCGGCGAAAGTCTATACAACAGTTTCTTCACATGTTTTGTATTCCGTTACGTATATACCATGCAATTGGCACTAAGCGGTCAGTCATTAAAAAAGTCAATTATAATTACCAACTATTTCTTAAAATATTTAATTTTTAGGCAATTCTTTTGCACATGTATTCGGGTACAGAGAATATGACGAATCTTCCACTTCTACTCATAATAAACCCCTTAATTACTTAACTTTGGGCGGAGCTTATCATAACTTTCATCATGCATTTCCTTATGGTAAGAGGAATTATTCTTAAATATTGAGTAAATTTTTAATTAATTAATTTGCAAGATTATTCTGCGAGTGAGTTTGGTATTAAGAGCTTTAATGTTTATGCTGCATTCATTGAATTATTCGCATGGATTGGATGGGCCTCTGATCTAAAGAAAGCGCCACAAAATTATGTTGAACTCAGAAAACTAAAAACTGGAGGAAAAGCAGATAAGACTGCGTTCTATAAGAAGTACCCAATTGGGGACTGGATACTGGGCTGGTTCATCAGCTTCAATGTCATTTGGACTGTTCTTGTTCTTCGCATATTTATTAATTTAAATTATATTTCAATCTCTTAATCATTTGATTATTTAAATAAAATGTTGAAAAATATAACATGATACTTTATTAAAATAAGT